>JABUQX010099280.1:37500-55000 GCA_015478945.1 Trachelipus rathkii
AAAGAATTGATAAAATGAGTGAACGCAATATTAGAGAATTATGTGGTGTAAAGAAAGGGGTAAATGGAGAGAGAATAAATGAAAGTAATGCTGGAGATGGTTTCCATGTGGAAAGGATGAATGACAGTAGGTTGGTTAAGCGGATGTTAGTGGTGAGTGTGTGTTGGGAATCGACCGGCTGGGAGACCAAAGAAAAGTGGATTGAGTCAGTGAACTAATGTCTAAAGGAGAGAAATGTGAGTTTGGCAGAGGCGAGAATAAAGGTGCATAATAGAGTGAATGGCGGGGTTTTGAGGGGTATTGTTGTGGCATCCACCTGGGCCAGGGGATGAACTTTACACTTGACGATATGCCATAGTGAGGGTCCGTCGCGATCCCGTGAAGCTCTAGGGTGGATTTCTGACTGCGATGCGAGTTCTCACTAATAGGTATTGAGGGGGCGGCAAGGCTGGACTTTCTTTTCGACTTGGTCATATTCTACTACTTTTCTTTTCCGATGCCTGTCACGCACCTTACCCCCAGTCTGGGGGAAAAGAGGAAGATATATATATATATATATATATATATATATTATTATTACATACATATACACATACACACATACATACACACATACACATGCCATATTATTACATATTATTACATAATATTACATGTACACATAATGCTCATTTGTGTTTATTTAACTACTGAACATATTATTACATATTACATACATACATATATTATTACATACATATTATTACATACATATTATTACATTGCCATTACCTATTATACATATTATTACATACATATTATTATTATTATTACACATACATACACATATTATTATTATTATTATACATATACATATACATACATACATATACATATATATATGACATATATACATACATATACATATATATATATATATGAGAAAGATATATATATGATATATATATATATATATATATATATATATATATATATATATATATATATATATATATATATATATATATATATATATATATTATATATATAGATATAGAGAAAGAAAGAGAGAGAGAGAGAGGAGGAAAGAGAGAGAGTAGTGAGAGAAAGAGAGAGAGAGGAGAGAAAGAGAGAGAGGGATGGTGGATGAAGAAAGGAATGGGAATAGAATATATATAATATGGGGAAGGTGGAGCCCTGACATATACATATATATAATAATAATAATAATAATAATAATAATAATAATAATAATAATAATAATAATAATAATAATAATAATAATAATAATAATAAAGGAGCAATAATAATAATAAAAAAAATCCATTTTGGAACAAGTACTCATACCCTTAATATTTTTTTTTTTTCACAAACAAGATTGCTGAGCAATATATATTTCTTCCACACAGATTACCTTTACCCCATTGGCAAATACTTACAAAATATAAGATAAACATGAAAAATATTTAGAATTATCATCTGGTACAGCGCAACCAGAGTAAAAGCAGCAAGGATTTGGGTGAAACCAGGCTTGAGCAAAAAAATTAAATTTAAGGGTGGATCTAGAGCAAGAACATAAAAAAAAGAAAAAAAAAGAAAAAAAAAACCTTTAATGGGTGGAGTTGTTCAGTCAAAAAAATAATTTTACTATAAAAAGGTATAGGATTTAGATCACGGCAATTTTAAAATTATGAAGCCAGAGATGGGGTATTTTAAAATGTTGGAACCAGAGTTAGACCCAAAAAATTTCCTATTTCTGCAACCCTCATTATTATCATTAACAAGATTGCAGGTGAGATAATTATTTAAAATATTTTTTCTAATTTTTTAAATATTATCTAGCTATTCTAGTAAAAATTGTTATAAAGGAATTTTAAACTAACTATAGATTTTCTGTATTATATTCAGGTAAAAAACAACAAAATATTTCCTGCATGAGCATACAATGCTCGAACTCCAACTCCTTTTAATAAAGAAGTGTCATATATTGGTTATAAGCAAACAACCAACACTGGTGAAGCATAGCATACAGTATTATTTAGCTTGCTCCTGAGCAAATTGCACTTTATGAGCATGAAATAATTTTTATGGATTATGTATTCGCTGTAATATTATAAGTCTTTACGATGACATTATTGAAAATATTTACAGAGTTTAATCCGAGAATAGTGTATTTTCTCTCCAACACTGACAACATGTCACATTATGCATATTCTTCCTAGATTACATTAAATAGCACCGATTAACGTGTGTTTTTTTATTTTGTGTCATAAAAAATCAACACAGTGAATCTGGAAAATACTTATTTTCATGGTCAATTCAAATATCTTTTAAGAGTTTCATTGCATAAGGCTTTTTGAGTTATACCTGCTTAAAGTAGTATGCAGTATTAAATTTATTTACACCACAGTAAAGGATGTACTCTAAAAGTTAGAAGTGTAGGATTTCACAGCATTATTTTCCCTCAGAAACATCTCTTTAAGGGCTGATAGTTGGGCAGCATATTTGTATTTCACTTCTGCCTAATATTGCTTTTTTTTTTCATCACCACAAGATTTGCTGGATAGAACTTAGAATGAAAATTCAAGAAATAGATTCTCAAGATAGATTACAGTCTATGGTTTTGTAAGATTTCAAAAGATTATTCACTATTTCTTTGTACTTGTCTAACTTATGATTCCTTAAGAAATTTGAGAAAATACCCTTAAAAGATTCCCATACAGCTTTTTTAAGACAAGTTTAACTGAATACCAAAGCATTCATATTTGATCAATTAACTTCTTTCAAAACTTATCAAGATCTCTTTGATCTTTGCTCGCTTGATCCTGTGGAATTTTTTTCCTAAATATGCAAATCCAAATCGGCCCCAGTTCAATATGCTTTTAACAAAGTTCTTCATAAGATCATGCTTCATATTGAGTTAAAGAAGATACATTGTTTTTTCCTGGACATACTAATGTTTACCATGCCAACTGTTTCTAGGTGTATTGATTTATCAGTGTAAGAGGCAAATAAGCGAATTTAATCAAAATGCATCAAAAAATGTTATATATCAGGGAGTACACAATATGTACAGCATACAATTTCAATAAATGTTTCAAAGATTTATAGATAAATTGCTACTGAAAGGATGTTCACAGCAACACTATGTTAAATATTTTTAAAGCAAATTAACATCATTAAATAAGAAAAATTATATTCTTACATGCTATATTCTGGGCATACAATGCTTCAAATTCTTTTTCAATGTGTTCAAACCATTCATGAAGTCTAACTCAAAAATTACATATATATATATATATATATATATATATATATATATATATATATATATATATATATATATATATAGTATATATATATATATATATATATATATATATATATATATATATATATATATATATATTTCTGAATTGTAAAATAAAATTTAAACTTGCATAGAGAAATAAAACAAATAGGGAAAAAGGACTAAAATCTTAAGACTTAAAAAATAACATGGAATTTAAAGAGAATGAGCTGAGTGATTCGTGGGTTGTATGTAATACCCATAGGTGGAAACTAGAAAAGCGAAGCTAAAACCCTGAAGGTAGGTGTTTGCTACTGTCAGTCAAAGATAAGACTTGAATGAAAGCAGGAATCTTATCATAAGTATCTCCATAAACTTATCTAAATAAACTGTAATTAAATAAAACGAATATTTTCAAATTTTTAGTTTCATTGCTTAAAATGTAATTATCTATAATGAGTACATTTAAAATTTAGATCTTTCTTTCTCATCAGCCACTAGTGCAAAATCATTATGGCAATAGTGAATGATAACCTAGGTACTGTATAATGTATATTTCTTAAATTCTACTATCAATCTGATTTTTTTTTCACAATTACAGAAATATAGTAAAATATAAAACAGATGGGTTTTATTTTCTCTATAGGTATTATTATTTTTAAATTTTTGAGTTTTATTGGGAAGTTTTGTCTTATTACCGGTAACCACCTTTGATATATATATATATATATATAATATATATACATATATATATATATATATTACATATATTATTACATATATATATTATACATATATACATATATATACATATACATACATCATATAGCATATATATATATATATATATATATATATATGAGAAAGAGAGAGAGAGAAAGAGAAAGAGAGAGAGAGAGAGAGAGAGAGAGAGTAGTGGATAATGGACTTAGTGAGATGGATAGGGAAGGAAGGAATCAATAAGGAATAAATGAGGAAGATATATATGAAGAATAAAAATCAAGAATAAGCAAAAGGAAATGATATCACAACAAATTTTTTAACATCTTCAATGGAAATGTACATAAACCATCCAAACCTTGACATCTTCAAATTTTAATTAAATGGTAAGGACAACTATATTTTTACTTTAATCATTTTATAATCAAATAAGACCTAATATAACAAACAAACAAAATGTCAAAAGAAGAAGAAACTGCAAAAGAAATTTTACAGATAACAATGGATAAACTAACTGATATGATAAAGGAACTGATGGATAGTAAAGAAAAAGGAGTAAAAAATGAACAAAGAAAAATGAATTTAATAATACCTAAATTTAGTGGAAAAAAAGAAGAATCTTTTGAAGAATACTTATTCAAGTTAAAAATATGGAGAGAAGTATCTGAAGAAAATGAAAAAACTAAATTAGCACAAATAATAGGAGGTTTAGCAGGAGAACCACTAGAAGTAATTATGTCTTTAAATGAAAAAGAAATATGGACAGAAAATGGAGTAGAAATAATTATAAATACATTAAAAGAAAGATATAGTAGAAATAAAGAACAAGAAAGTTATCTTAAAGTACAAACACTATTGAATATGCAACAAAGGAAAGGAGAATCTTTCAGAGAATATGTAGCAAGGTATGATAAAGCAAAAAGAGATTGTGAAAAACTGGATGACATTAAAATAAGTGATAAGGTACATTCATACCAATTGATTAGTAATTCTAATATGAAGGACATGGAAAGAAAGTTAATTATAAATAAGATTGAAGGAATTAAAACAAATATTTTTCTAACAACTAAAGAATCAATTGTAAATATGATGGAATCAGTATGTGAAATTGTAGAAAAAGAAGGCACTAAAAATGAAAATTGGTATAATAAAAATAAATTTTGTACAATATGTAAATACAATAATCATAACACTGAAGAATGTTACTGGAGAGAAAGAACATTTAATTTTAATAAATGTGGTATTTGTAAACGGAATAATCATAAAACCGAAGATTGTTATTGGAATGAAGAAAATAATAATGTGTGTTGAAAAAGAAAAAAAGAAGGACCGATAATGAACAATTGTAATGTAAGTAAACAAATAGAAGATAAATAAAAGACATATTATTGCTGCATAGAAAAACATAATGAAAAACAATATTTTGAAAAAATTACCTCAATTATTGATACAGAAAAAGAAGATAGAATAAATGGAACAGAAAGTGAATTAGAAAAAAGAAAAATAAATAGAATATTTTTAAATAATAATGAAGAATATACTGACTCTAAAGAAATTAAATATCAAGAAGATGTAGTGGCTATTATAGATACAGGAAGCATAGAGACAGTAATTGGAGAATTAGAATTAACAAAATTGATTAGTGGATTAACTGATGAGGAATTACAATATATAAAAGACACACAAAAGTTTAAAAATGGTTGCTTCGTATTTGGAAAAACAGAATATAAAATATTAAAAGAAATATTATTGCCTTGTACAATCAAAGGAAAGAGTTTTGATTTAAAAATCAATGTAATAGAGGGTGATATACCTTTATTACTTGGTAAATCAGCTATGAAAAGAATGAAATTAAAAATTAATATTGAAGATGGAACTGTTGATATTTGTGATTTAAATCTGCAGAAAGTACAAACCTTTGATAATGAAGGAGGACACTCATGCATATTATTGAATAAAAAACAAAATGAAACATGTTGGATCAGCCAATTTAAAGACAATTGGATAAAAGAAAAAGATAGAAAAGAAAAATTAAAAAAGCTACATAGACAATTTGCTCATTGTGGAATAGAAAAATTATTTAAAACAATAAAGAATGCTAATCAAAAACAAATAAAAGAAGAAGATTTTTGGAATAATGTAAGAAAAGAATTGGAGTAAATTGTGAGAGAATGTGAAATATGTAAAAAAATATAAGAAAACTCCACCAAGACCTGTGGTAGGTTTGCCATTAGCAAATAAATTTAATGAACTAATTCAATTAGATGTGGGAGAATTTGAAAGTAATAAATTTTTAGTAATAATAGACCATGCAACAAGATATACACAGGCAGTATGGTTAAAAAATAAAACCAGTAAAGAAATTATAGAAAGGTTAATCGAAAAATGGATTATATATTTTGGAAGTCCTAATAGCATTATGTCTGATGCAGGAAGAGAATTTCAAAACGAAGATATGGAAACTTTTACTACAAAATTGAATATCAAATTAATGAGTACAGCGGCAGAAAGCCCATGGAGTAATGGTTTATGTGAAAAAGTAGTAGGGTTACTTAAGGAATCATTATACAAGTTAAAACAAGAAGGACATGATAAAAAGAATAGCATGGCATGGGCAGTTTTTGCTAAGAATGGATTAACAAATTATTTGGGATATGCTCCTAACCAACTTGTTTTTGGAAGAAACATAGGAATACCAAACATAATAGATTGTGATAACATAATAATGAGTGAAAAGAGAGATACTGATGAAATGATTAAAGAATTATTAGATACAATAGAACATGCTAGAAAAATACATATAGAAAATGAAAGTTCAGAAAAAATAAAACGTGCATTGAGAAGTCAAATAAGAGAACACATGTCAAAAGATATAAATATAGGTGAAGAAGTATATTATAAAAGAAACATTGATAAAGAATGGAGAGGACCAGCTAAAATAATGTGTGTAGATGGAAAAACCATCATAGTAAAACATGGAGGTACTTTAAGAGCTGTATCAAAAGTTCATTCAACAAGAATTCAAAAAAGTAAATTAAATGAAAATAATAATGAACTTGAAGATAAAAAGGATGAATATGAAGAAGAAAGAAATGAAAACATGATAGATAATTTAAATGAGAATGGTAATGATACAGAAGAAATAATATGGTCAAAAATTATGGATGATGAAACTGATAATGAAAATGAAAATCAAACTGAAGATGAAGAAGAAGAAGAAAAGAAATGACATCAATTGATGAATATGAAGAAATTGATCCAAAAAATGTGAAAACTGGTAAATACTATGAAATGAAATTAAAGAATAATGAAGATATATTAAATTGTTATGTTATTAGTAGAGCTGGCAAAGCAACTAGTAAAAAATATAATAGATGTTATAACATACGTAATTTAAATACAAATAGAATATATGATATAGATTTGAAAGAATTTGAAAAAATATATGAATTAGATGTAATTGAAAATGAAGAAAATAGCGAGGAAGAATCGTTGGATGCAAGTGAGGAGAGAATAGATGAAATAGATATTGAAGATGAAGATGAGGAGATAAATCAAAGTTATTATAATCATTCAAATGAAGAAATTAAACAAGCCAAAATGATAGAGATAGAAAATTGGAAGAAGAACAAGGTCTTTGAAGAAGTAAATGATAAAGGTGAAAGAGCAATTAATGTAAGATGGGTAATTAGTGAAAAATTATTGCAGAATAACAAGAAAAAATTTAAAGCTAGATTGGTAGCTAAAGGATATGAAGAAAAAGTTGAAGAAAAAACAGATGCACCAACGGTCTCATCTGAAGCAATGAAAATGATACTAACCATAGCTCAGGAAAAGAAATGGAAAATAAATGCTATGGATATTTCAGCAGCATACTTACAAGGAGATACAATAACAAGAAAAGTATATCTAAAACCACCACCAGAATTTGACAATGGTAAACTTTGGAGATTGAACAAAACTGTATATGGATTACAAGATGCTGCTATGATGTGGTATTTATCATTGAAAAAACAATTAATTAAGTTAGGACTAAAACAAAGTAAAATGGAACCAACACTATTTATAATGAAAGATTCAATTAATATAGACGGATTATTATGTACACATGTAGATGATATTTTATGGGTAGGAAGTAAAAAATTTGAAAACAATATAATAAATAAATTAAAAAATATCTTTGAAATAGGAGAAAGTAGTTCAGAATCATTTAAATATTTAGGAGTTCAATTATGTCAGGAAGAAAACATGATAATAATGGAGCAAAATAATTACTGGGAGAAGATTACAATTAAGGAAATAAAAACAAAAGAAAATAGAAAACTTAATAAAAGAGAAGTAAAAGAATACCAACAATTAATAGGTAAATTAAATTGGATGGCAAGAAATACAAGACCAGATTTAGCGTATATAGTTAGTAAAATGAGCAAGGGAGAAAAAGAACTGAGTATTAAAGATTATAAAGAACTTAATAGATTAATAAAAAAATACAGAAATGAATTAAATATAATACAAATAAATAATGAGAAAATTGAGAAATTAATAACATATTGTGATTCATCATTTGCTAATAGAGAAGGAGATAAAACACAACTAGGATGTATAATTTTTGCTGTGGATAAAAAAGGAAAAATGATACCCATAATGTGGAAATCAAATAAATCAAAGAAAGTGAATCATTCAGTTATACAAGCAGAGGCAAATAGTTTACTTGAAGGCATTGAACAAACATTATATATTCAAAAAATGTGGGAAGAAATTACTAATAAGAATATACCTATAATTATAAGAACAGATAGTAAGACACTTGTAGATACTCTAATGTCAGAAAGACAATCAAAAATTAAAAGTATGAGAATTATAATATCAGCAATAAGAGAATATTTAAATAATCAAGAAGTACAAAAAATAGAATGGGTGAACAGTAATGATCAATTTGCTGATATTTTCACCAAAGAATTACATAATAAAAAAATGAAAAATGTAATCTCTAGAAGAGTAAAGGATGAAAATGAAAATAAAACAGCAAATAAGAACTTCTTCAAATGTAAGATGACAAAAAACAAATTTGAAGAAGCAGAGAGGTGGAAGAATGATAAATTCTTTTAATCCTTTCTTCTCATTCCAGCAAAAATTGATATAAAATTATTATAATATAGGTTAAGATTTGATTATAATTTTAAAAAGTAATTTATAGTTAAAAATAAGGAATAATAATAAGAATAATAATAGTAATAAGGATAATAATAAGAATAATAATAAAATTTAAAAAGTAATTAAAAATTAAAAGTGAATGCAAAAGATAAAAGATAGCAAATAAAAAGGATCAATAAGGAATAAATGAGGAAGATATATATGAAGAATAAAAATCAAGAATAAGCAAAAGGAAATGATATCACAACAAATTTTTTAACATCTTCAATGGAAATGTACATAAACCATCCAAACCTTGACATCTTCGAAAAGAAATTGAATGGTAAGAATATCTATATTTTATATATTAATAAATATATATATATAATTTATATATATATATATATATATATATATATATATATATATATATATATATATATATATATATATATATATATAGAAAGAAAGAGAGAGAGTAGATATATATATATATAGCAGAGTATATATATATAGAGAGAGAAAGAGTAGTGAGAGAGAGTATATAGAGAGTGAGAGACAGGCAGCAGTGCAGAGGAGGAGAGCAGAGAGAGAAAGAGAAAGAGAGAGAGAGAGAGAAAGAGGTGAAATGACACTAATGTAGAGAATTTATTCATGGAATCCTTTTAATGGGATCCGGCCTGAACTCATGACCTTGTTATGCAGGGATTTAATTTGTTGAGGGAGGGAGGAGAGAGAGAGAGAGAGGAGAGAGAGAGAGAGAGAGGGATGAGTGGACAAACCTATTTCTCATTCAATTTTGAAAACTCAATTATTACTTAGCTTCAATTTTTTTTTTTTTACTTTGAAAAAGAATTAAAACCACAATGATATTCATTTTAATATATATATATATATATATATATATATATATATATATATATATATATATATATATATATATATATATATATATATATATATATATATATATATATATATATATATATATATATATATATATACTATATATATATTATAAATATAGTATAAAATAGTATAAAAATAAAATTTTTACAATCAAACAGGGCAGAAATACGAACTAAAATTACTAAATAATCGATGTTGTGCAGTATGTAGGTATTAATTTCAGTGAATTTTAAAATATTAAGTAGATGAAATTACAAATCAGCCATCGCCCCCTAAACCACTTCAACACCCCCCATTTTTTTTCTAGGCCCCTTACCGCCCTCCTCTAGGGGGCATTATCACTAATTTTGAGAAAGACTGCCCTATATATATATTTTAATTTCAACAGACCTAAGTTTAAACAAACAAATAAACATCATATGAAAGATGCAAGATTCACCAGCTATATAAAATTATTGCTAACATTTTGTACTGAGAATATATATATATATATATATATATATATATATATATATAAATATATATATATATATATATATATATATATATATATATATATATATATATATATATATATATATATATATATATATATATATATATATATATTTTTATAGATAAACACCACCACTCTCATGTAAGCAGAGTCTCTAATCAAGGGTAATATATATATATATATATATATATATATATATATATATATATATATATATATATATATATATATATATATATATATATAAATGAAAATATATTTTTCTATCGGGAAAAAAGATAGAGAGAGAGAGAGAGAGAGAGAGAGAGAGAGAGAGAGAGAGAGAGAGAAAGAAAGAGAGAGAGAGAGAGAGAGAGAGAGAGAGAGAGAGAGAGAGAGAGAATGGATAATGGATTTAGGAATACTTTAGTGCATACCGCTTTGATGGAAGGAGGATGTGGCATATGCAAATCTTTTAAGAGTTTTTAGCTATTAAGCTAAATTTTTAATAATTTTAAAATTCTGGATACTGATTCATTTAAAAATTAAAAGGTATTGCTGTAGATAAAAATTTAATCTGAAACATATCTTAATGAAATCTTAAAGGTACAAAACATAGCCTATTATCTATACTCGCTGTAAACGATAAACACATCAATATCAATATTGATATTTATTGATTTTAATATCCAGATTATTCAATATCAATATAAATTTTTTTATATCAATATCAGAATTCATAAGTTCTGAGAAAAAATAGCACCAATTCTATATAGGCCTACTAAAAGCATAATTTTTAATACTGAAAATTGATATTTACATATATAGGTATACAAACAAATAATATATTGATATGTACTGAAAAAGATTGATTAACTCCCTATCACTCACAGGTTAGGTGGGGTGGGGGATAAGGGGACAATGCCTACATAAATACTATTCATAATGTCATGCATTTGCACCCTCAATGCTAACGTTGTAGGCAGTAATTTTTTTACAATTAAGGGGCCTCGTGAATGTCCAATTTTCACAATTATTTCAGAATATACTGCATATGCGTTAAAAGGAATTATATATAAATGAAAAATAAATAGTAAAATGTCTATAGCATGATTTATTGTGGTAGCAACTTTTCACTTTTTTTTTTTACATATCTTACATCTAAATTTCAATCATAAACTATAAATTCCAAAACTATAACAATAAAAATTAAATGGTGATTTAAGCTGTCATCTTTGAGTCAAAGGAGTTTTCTCCTACAAGAATATTCTACAAGGAAAGGAGAAAAAACACATTCTTTGAGTCAATTTCAAAGAAGCCAACTGGCTTTTGGCTTGAAAAATAATAATAGTAATAATCTTGTAGGAGAAAAATTCTTATCGGATTATTAAAGATGTATCTTTCGTTCTCCTTTCGAATTGTTTGTAAACAAAAAAACAGGGGGGGTGATGTGTGAGTTTCTTCCCATATTATCATTTTTGTTTTATTTTTTAAAAATAGATTTTTATTTTTATTGTAAAACAATTAATGAAATGTTGTATTAGCATATTTATAACAAATAGTTTTTGCTTTTTTGTGAACTACATTTGTTGTTTTTACATAAGTAGGTGCGCAAAAAAAAAAAAAAAAATAATATATATATATATATATTATATATATATATTATATATATATTATATATATATATATTAATATATATATCATATATATATAATATACTTATATATAGTTTATATATATATAATATATTATAGTTTTTCCAAGCATTATCATGACAGAATCCTGAAAAAATTTTCCAGCATTCGGAAATATATATATATACTATATATATATATATATATATATACTATCTAATGAATATATATATATATATATATATATATATATATATTATATATATATATATATATAGTATATATATATATATATTATATATATTACGTATATATATATATATATATATATATTATATATAATATATATATACAATAATATATATATTATATAATATATATTATATATATTATATATATTATATTATATATGTATATATATATATATTATATATATCATATATATATCTATATATATATATATATTTTCTAATATATATTATATATATATATAATATATATATATATTATATATATATATATATTCTATATGCGTGTCCGGGCGGGGTGAGCCGGCGCCGCGTCTTTTAGGAGGGGTTGATTCCGGTCCAGCTCTAAATAAAATAAAAAATAATAAAAAAACAAAAAAAATCGCTCATTTTAAATAGCCACGGCGCGTAGTACTACACAGTTTTATTATTTAGAATCATCTTTAATTCTAGACAAGTTTTTATATTTTTTACAAAATGTTAGCAATTTGGGTACAAAATATACTTCAATAGAATTTTCACTTTTGAAAAAATGCTGAGTTTTTTTAACTTCGTTATAAAAATGAAAAATTGTGGATGGATTTTAAATTATTTTTTCAGTGGATACCCTCGAGTATGTTAGCTTAAACTGGCAAAGTAAATTTTTGATCCAAACAGTATTAGTGGGAAAAAAACGGGGCCTAACTTGGTCCGATTCACCCCGCCGTAAAAATTGATGGAGGGGTGACTCGGACCACCATTGTTTTTTCGTATTTTACGTATTATTATTGACATTTTTACTTAAGTATAATTAATTTAAATATAATAAAAAGCTATACTTATATTAAGTGAAATTTTTTAAAAAATGAAATTTTAATAAAAAAAAACAAAAAATCGAATTCCAAGTGTCAAAATTTTTGAGGGGAGAGGGGGGTGAATCGAACCACCTTATTTTTATTCTTATTTTATTTATCATTATTGACATTTTTATTACTTATACGAATTTTTTAATATGATAAATAAATGTATATCATTAAGT
Organism: Trachelipus rathkii; assembly: GCA_015478945.1. NCBI lineage: Eukaryota > Metazoa > Arthropoda > Malacostraca > Isopoda > Trachelipodidae > Trachelipus > Trachelipus rathkii. The sequence continues at coordinate 50,906 of JABUQX010099280.1, forward strand.
AAAAAATTAAATTAATTGAATTTATACATAAAAGACGAAAATTTAAACAGATGGTCGAATCACCGCTAATGGTGGTCCGCTTACCCTCCAGGCCTACGGGTCAGGCTGAGGACGCTTTTATTAAACACGTTATTAAAACTTTTATTAATTAGAATTAAAATTATTATTTTTTGTGTGCTTATGACCGACTATAGGGCCCGTGATTTTACAAAAAAAAAAAATCCAAAGTACATGTAGGGGAGAGTCGGGAGACCAAGTTATGGCCTAAGGTGGTCCGAGTCACCCCACTCGACGCTATATATATATATATATAATATATATATATATTATATATATTATATATATATATATTATATATTATATATATATATATATATATATATATATATATATAATATATACTATATATATACCGGTATAATATATATATATATTACGGTAATATATATAATATATATATTAAATATATTATATATATATATATATATATATATAGTATATCATATTTTCAATATATTATATATATATATATATAATATATATATACATATATATATATTATATATATATATATATATATATATATATAATATATAAATATATATATTATATATTATATATATATATATATATATAGTATATATATATAGTATATTATAATATTATATATATGATATATATATATATATATATATATATATATATTATATATCGGTATATTATATTATATATATATATATATTATATATATGATATATATATATATATATATAGTATATATATATAGTATATATTATATAACTATATATATATATATATATATACATATATATATACCGTATATATATATATATATATTATATATATAATATATAATATAATTATATATATATTATAGTATTATATTATATATATATATATCTATATAATATAATCATATATATATATTTACGGTATCATATATATATATATATATACCCGTATATCATATATATATATATATATAATATATATATATATATATATATATATTATATATATATATATATATATATATATATATATATATATACAAGAGAGAGGTAAAACACATTATATAAACATACGCTTTATAAAGAAGATGCAATACAGCATTTGCAATTAGAGAGCTGTTTAATTGGAGTACTAACGCATATTTTCTTTAAGGTAATCGTAGTGTTTTGGAAATCCTTTGCTGAAATACTTGTATCTCAGGGAATCTAACACCTGCGCACACGAGATTATCGTAGATCTTCGTCCATTTAAAAAAACAGCTGATGTAGAAAAAGCTTGAAGATACCGTGCCAAGCGGCTAAATGGACTATGGCTTTCATGCCCGACAATGGCAGTCTATGCAAGCCATTTCCAGGCCAGTGCAGTCTATAAGGAGCCTTGACTCAAAGATGAAGGTTTTAATTTAAACCACAACTCACCAGTCATTTTACAAACCATCCTAATTTCATGTAATCATCAGTATTTGTTTCTGACATTACATTTTAGGATTATACTTTCAAGAAGGCTGTTCTTTGCTCTTTTTGAAGTTGAGAGGATAACAGAACCATAGTTGCAAGAACAACAATCCCTTCCTAAATTAACTGATCAATCAGTCATGGTTATCAGAATTAAATATAATTAAAATTTTATAATTTATAATCTTATATTTAAGCAATCATGATATATATATATATATATATATATATAAATATATATAGATAATTAAAAATATAGTATATATAATATATATATATATATAATATATATAGATTATATAATATATAATATATATATAATATATAATATATATATATATATATATATATATATACATAGGTTAAGGGATACGTTTACAGCAACATTGATCTCACACAGGTTAGGACAATGTTTGCAACTGCAATTGTTATCCATATTAACGCACTGCAGTCTTAGCTTTTATTGATGTGCAGTAAGATAGGTTAAGGTTAGGTCTGTGTTGGGTTCATATGTTACGGAGGACTGAATGGTGAGGGAGTTGTAATTTTTTGGCTTCTCCAATTTTACTAATATAGATTATGTGTAGCTGAAAGTCAAATTTAGTAAAGCAAATTAGTGTTTGTGTATCTAATTACACTACTGTTGTTTTTAACTCAGTCATTAACAATTGTTATATTATTTTTTGTGATAATTTAAAATTTGTAGCCTAACTAGTCTAACATAGGTAAGAGATTTACTGCTTTCTGTGTCTGGGTTTTTGGATTCTTAAATAGACTTTCTGTATTTAATACAGTCTTTAATTACAAGAAATCTATGAATTAGTATAATTTTGAATTAAATTAGGTTTTCCAGTCACAGACTACAGTAGTTAAGCCTACTTTATAACTTTTATATATCCCTGTGACCTAGGCTAAGCTAAATTTAGGCTTGTTTCAATTTTTAATCTATTTTAAAGAGATTAGTTTTTACTTTTTTTTTAGCTTTAGTAAATTTATTTTAAACTGTGTAGGTAAAATAATAGGTGCAGGTTAGTAAGCTAATAATAATTTAAGGTATGTATGCTCTGTGTAATAACTGTGGGACTGTGAGAGGTGAATATGTGGATAGCTGCCCTGTTTGTTTTTTGAATGCAGAGAATGTGTTTTTAAGGAAGGAGATTGCAAGACTGAGTGAAGATATGCATGGATTGAAAGAAGTTGTATTTGAGTTGAGAAAGAGGGAAGTGTTAGGAAAAAGGTTAGTAAGGGATGTCGAGGTGAGGAGGAGCGGACCTAGGGGTAGACGGAATAGTGGATTCACCTAGCAGGAAGATCGAGAAGGGAAAGGATAATAGTAGTTGATAATGGTCTGCAGATAAATATGAAGTTTACAGGAATTAGAAATAATAATTTAAAGATGAGGATCTCGAAAGTCCAGTCAGCCTGTGACTGCAGGAGAACAGGTTGACTGTCTTCCAAGAATGGGGGAGGGATCAGAGAGTGCCAATGTAATGTTGAGTTTTCTAAGGGGAAGACTGATACATTGCTAATTGGAGCCTCTATGATACGATACCTAGATAGAACTTTTCAAAAGAATAAAAAGAAACGATTGAGAGTATTTTATCCAGGTGCCAGAGTGAGCTGATATCGTGGATAGGAAGATAGTTGATTCTACAATGTTGATTCAGTGTGATTGTGCATGGTGGGTACAATATGATATGGACATAAGAAAGGTCAGAAGAACTGTTTCGGCTAATTAAGAAGGATCAGTTTATTACCAAACCAATAACTGGAAGAAAATGGCATGACTTCTCCGATTTTAATTAGGTTAGGTGCAGGTCAGGAATGGGGGAGTAGGGCTCTAGGGTGTAAATGAAAGGTTAGGAAATTATGTTTTTTCAGAAAAATATTAAGGGTTTTTTTTTTTTTTTTTTTGTTTTTTTTTGATTTTGTTGGAGAGAAATTTTCTGGATAAGGATCTTTTTGCAGCAGATTGGAGTTTCACTTGAGTCGTATAAGGTGTTGAAGCTTTTCAGTTACCGAGTTTGGAGACCTTGTTAGGCAAAACTAGGTAAGTTTGGGGAGATCTGCTTGATCAAGCATACAAATAAAAGCTATGGTAACCATAGATAGGGAGATCAATCAATGCACTGAATTTTCAGGTTCAAGATAATGATGAAGCTGACAGAAAACTTAAGAATGTTCTCGTTCAAAAATTGATTACACAGATGCGCGTAGTTTTGGGTATAAAAAGATGAGCTGATTTAGTTATATCCCTAAAATGAGAATCTAGACATTATTTCCATAACTGAGGCATGGGTTAATGAAGAATTATATGGAGACTCCTTTCAGGAATATGAAAAAGACGGATATTCCACTTTATTTATTCCAGCGTAGAGGAAAGAAGGGTGGTTGTGTGGCGCTTTATGTTAAAAACAATATTCAATCAGTATTAATGAACTGACTTAAAATGAATCTCGATATTGATCGTATGGGTAGATATTTCTTATAATACAAATAAATATATAGAATAGGGGCATTGTATAGACCTCCCGGCCAGAGTCAAGAATTAGACTGCAGAAATTGAGTGAAAGAATAGAGACAGATGCCAACAGTAAAGAATAAATGG
>JABUQX010099280.1:60000-69914 GCA_015478945.1 Trachelipus rathkii
TCACTACCTATATATATATATATATATTTTATATATATATATATAATATATAATATATATATCAACGGCCATATAGGGGCTCGAGCCCGACCGGCGAACAAATGGGGGGGACGTTTTCCATACCCCGTAGGGGAGGGGCGGAGGAACCCCCGCGCACCCCAATACCAAAGGGTGGAGGCAACCCCCGCGACAACCAAATACCAAAGAAGCGGGGGTTCCGGAGACCCTCTTCGGAGGGGGGGAAATAGTCCTACCCTGCCGTTCCCCGAGGCCGAGAGCCCCTGACTCCTGCCATCGAGCGGTCTCTTTGGGGTAAACGCATTAGTTTAAAAAAACTCTTTTTTTTTAAAAAAACTAATGGGTACCCCAAGGAAACCGCAAAAATGGCAGGAGTCCGGGTCTCTCGGCCATCCGGGGGAACGACAGGGTAGGACTATTTCCCCCCTCCGGGGAGGGTCTCGCGGAACCGCGCCGCTCTTGGTATCCCACTAGGGTGTCACGGGTTCCTCCACCCTACACTTTCCACCCCTCTCCTTCGGGGTAATGAAAACATCCCCCGCATTTGTTCCGCCGTCGGCTCGAGCCCCTATTGGGCCGTGATATATATATATATACCTATATTATATACCTATATAATATATAATACCCCCCCTACTACGTGTTAGTACTAGTATCTTATACTATATATATATATACTATATATATATATATATATATATGGTAAGCTGAATATTTTGTCTGATCCTTTGATATAAGATATAATCGATAAATATCGATAATAATCGATCTTGATATACTATATATATAATATATCATATATATACATATATATATTTATATGTATAAATATATTATATATATATATTATATATATTATATTATATTATTAAATCGAAATGTCCAAAATGGTTGAATATTAAGAGTACGAATAGATTGTTGCGAATAAATGTCCCAAAAATACTCATTTTTGGGATTTATTGTTTTGGGGTATATTCACTACGAATAACCCACGGAGTCCGCCCCGATGCTCAGGATCCGGGGGTCCTCTCGGCCTCTAGGTGGACTACGAGGGGGACTAATCCCCTCCGGGGGATGTCTTCCGAACCCCCGCTTTTGGTGTTTGGGTGTCGGGGGGTTCCCCGACCATCCCTCCATGGTATGAAACGCCCTCCTCCGTCCCGCATCAGCTCGAGCCCCCTAAAAGGGTTATTTACCCCATTTTAGGGGGCTCGTTGAATTCACTGTGGCCGTAAAAGTTTAGGCCTAAACTGCCGTAAAACTAGCCCTATAACTTTTACTGATAGAGGGTTTAGTAGATGCCGAAATATATAAGCACGATATTTTGGATATATTAATGTAAATCAAGGTGTTACCTGCTAAATTTACAATATATTTTGATTCTACAAATTAAAGTGTTTTAAAACATAGCTATATTATATATCCATATAACTTTATATTATATATGAGATATATACAAGTAAATATATAAATTCTAAAATCTATTTCACTATAATATTTTCACTACTTCTATATATATATATATATATATATATATATATATATATATTTCGATATATTAATGTAAATCAAGAGGTCTTACCTATTAAATTTAAAAGATTTCCTAATTGACTTTTTGCCTTCAATTTTTGGAAATATTTGATTGATAATGCTGCAAACACTTAAAAACTTAAATAATCAGCAGTTATTATTTTAAACTTCAAATAATTTATAAATATTCCTATTTTAAATTCATTCCTCTAGCACCTCCTACTTCTATAACTTTGAAAACATTACTGAATATTATAATATCCAATATGGCGGCCTAGTTGTCGTAGTTGTCTAGTAGGGTCGATCGATAACATATATCGGATAAATATAAAATATCGATTGGGTAAGACGAATTATTCAGTTAAGCCTATATATATATATATATATATATATATATATATATATATATTCTAGTTATATATCATATATATAATTAATAAATCAGATCCTCATTTATTATACTTATACAATATCATATTAAAAAATTAGCGTCGGGCGGGGTGACCAGGTCCGCCTCTTTAGGAGGGGTGATTCGGTCCACTCTAAAATAAAATAAAAATAATAAAAAAAAAAAAAAAATTTTTTCGCCTTCATTTTACGGCCACGCGTCGTATCCTACGAGTTTTAATTAGATCCTCTTAAGTTCGGCAGAGTTTTTTATATTTTTTTAAAAATGTTAGAAATTAGGGTACAAAAATTTTCTTCAATAGAATCTTCACTTTTGAAAAATTGTGATTTTTTTTAACTTCGTTATAAAATGAAAAACTGTGGATGGATTTAATTATTTTTTCAGTGGATACACTCGAGTATGTTAGCTACAACGATCCTGCCAAGTAAAATTTTTTTGATCAACAGTATTAGGGCAAAAACGGGGCCTAACTTGGTCCGTTTCACCCGCCGTAAAAAATGATGGAGGGGTGGCTCGGAACCGCCTCTGTTTTTCGTATTTTAACGTATTATATTGACATTTTATTAACGTATAATTAAATTTTAATGTATAAAGTTAATTATATATAAGTGAAATTTTTTTTAAAAAATGAAATTTTATAACAACAAACGAATTCAAAAGTGTCAAAATTTTTTGGGCGGATGAGGGTGAATCGGAACACCTATTTATATTCTATTATTTTCATTATTGGAACATTTCTTATAACATAATTACGAATTTTAATATGATAAATAATTCTTATATTAAGTAAATTAAAATATAAAAATTGAAATTATACGTAAAAAACCGAAATTTAAAACAGATGGTCCGAGTCACACCCTCATGGTGGTCCGCTTCACCCGCCACGCGTCAGCGGCTGACTCGGCGTTTTTCAAACTTTAATAAAACTTTTTATTAATAAATTACATTATTATTTTTTTTGTGTGCTATGCCCGACTATAGGGCCCGTGGATTTACCAAACAAAGTTCCAAAAAAGTGCATTAGGTGGAGAGTCGTGGAGACCAAGTTAACTAAAGTGGCGCAAGTCACCCCGTCGACGCTAATATATATATATTATATTCGATAAAAGGCATGACGTCACAGTATACCCCGACGTAACACGGAAATCCTGACGTGTGAGTATGACGTCACACGGAGCTTGCATATAAATTTCTACTTGACGTGTCACGGTACATAATATTATACAGTAATATATATATATATATATAATATATATATATATATATATATATATATATATATATAATATATATATATATATATAATTTATATATATATATATATTATTTTTCTTTTTACATTAAGTAAAAAATATTTTTTTTCAAATTATTGTATTTTACAATCAACTTGGAATATTTTAATTTTTTTACGTACATTTTTTTAAATAATAACTTAATTGGAATAGTCGATAAAACAATTAAAATATCGATAATTAATAAATATCCGATGTATCGATTGGTTGAAACGCATTTCGACCGTCATTCTTCATCCTACACAAACGAAAAAAAAGGGCAAAAAGTTACGTTTTTCCTAGCGTTTTTTTTTCATATTTTATTGAAAATAATAAATTTTAAAAATATAATTACTTTTTCTCGTAAAAAAAAACTTCAAAGAATTTTTTGATACCATTTCTGCAAATTAAAAGTTTATAGTTTTAATACAATAGTTACGTAAAGTTTATTCACCTCGGCTAAACTATTACCAAAAAAAAAAAAAACTAATAAAGAAAAGCTATTTTTTAATAAATTTTTAAAAATTTTTCTACTACCTCATAATCATGTTATACTATGAGTTTTTATAGACTTATTATAAACATTTTTTTTCTTCATTTTAATATATTTGCAATATATTCTGAAAATATGGTGAATTAAGTGAGATCTTTAATATAAATAATTACTGCTGCAACTACTCTAAAATAAGATAACAAATACATGGTAACCATAATGTGTTTATGGATACTACTTTGGGTAAAAATTGATATATTTATATTTATCAATACCAACATTTTCATTAATTTGGAAAAAAAAATATTGGTGCTTCTGTGGAATAATATTTAGTGGTAAATTATTATACTGAACAAGTCTACGATAGTTTAAATAGCTGGATCCTAAATACAGATATTTCACTAATCATCAAAAGCAAACCATAACCCGTAAGAAATCCAGAATACATCGACCCCAAGGGATGCAATTCAAACGTTCCATCAGTCCACAGGCAATCTATGAAGAACTTCGCAGAGAAGATCATGTAAGAAGTTCCTCTGCTGATCCAAGGTTTTTTTTTTGACCAGAAAACTATCTCAATGGCAACATCACTTATTTACTGGTGTCTGGTATAAAAATATTTTTTTCAACAATGGCTTGTGCTTCGATTTTTACCCTACATTTTTTAAATTAAACATAAGCCGAGAAACAGAAGATCATATTTGAGATTTAAACATTTGAAGCACGTACACTTCCCCCAAAGAGCATGAGTCCTGACTTCTGAGTTCTGTCTGACTGTCCAACAAAGGGCAAATCCACGTCCATTGGCAGGCGATAGCAAAGACGAGTTGCTAAGTTAAAGTTTTAGTTTTAAATTTTTTATTTAATGTTATAATATTTTTCTGTTTTATTAATGCATTCATCTTTTATGTTAAGTTCTATTTCATTACATTTGTGTAAAATTTGGTATTTATACTTTCCATTTTATAATTGTTTTTATTTATTACCTATTACTCTACATTCTTTAACATCATGCGTCAATATTATCTCATTATACCGTTGCAGCTCACTTGTATTAGTTGTCATAACTTATATATTAAGTATATATATATATATTATATAATACTATATTAATATATATATATATAGTATATATATTATATATATAATTATATTAAACTAGAGATAATATATAATATATATATATAGTGTATACTCCAATATATATATATATATATATATATATATATACTAATATATTATATATTTATATATAATGTATAGTATTTATATTAAATATCTAATGTATATTTTATATAATCTCAATCTGATATATATATAAACTTTATTTAAGGCCTTATGAGTATGATACACAACTACTTATATATAGAGATATATATATATATATATATATATATATATAATATATATTATATATATATATATATCTTAAGATATATATATATATATAATATATATATATATTTTTATACTTTTAATATTAATCTTAGGAAAGGACATGTAGATGGTTAAAACAAATATATTAAAGGAAGAAACCTAGTCACAAAAGGCCATTTTATAAATATTTTATTTTTCATATTGTTTTATTGTGTACTGATTTATTTATTTATTGTTTTAATATTTATATTATTTTCTTTTATATTTTATTATTTTAATTTTTTTTATATTTTAATTTTTGTTTTTTACTTTTTCTTTTCATATATTCATTTTAAGCATTTAAAATTATTATAATTCTAAAAATAAAATTTAAACAAAAAATACTTGTTAAGTGCATGTGCCGATGTTTAAGGCTATTCCACGCTCTTATAAATAAATAAATAAATAAAGTATAGCTCCTAAAATGTTGATACCGATATTATAGCATATTATAGATATTATTAAAATTATTGTACTTCGATCATAATATAAATATAATTAAAATTACAGTACTTCAATCCAATGTAAAAAATTTCGGACCATCTCTTGTGTGTGTGTGTGTGCAATGTATCTTAATTAAGGTACACTGCTTAAGCGGAAATTTTTCCTCCAGAAAGTAAAACAAAGTATGAAAAAAAATATTAGGCATTTTTCTTCAAAATTTATATAGTACCAAGAGAAAATACTAAAAGTATTTGTGATTATAAAAATAAACTTTTGTTATATTCAAACTTATATTATATTTGTTTTACTTTTTGACGGGAAATTTTCCCGGGAAAGGTACAAGGAAAACACACACACACACAGCACAAGATCACAAGATCGATGTCCGAAAATTATAACATTGGATTGAAGTACAATAATCATACGTTTTAATAAATATACTTATATATATTATATTATATAAATTAGTAATATATTATAAACTAATGCTATAATTTTAATTATATTTATACTATGCTCCAATACAATGTTATATATTTCGGACCATCTTGTGTGTGTGTTGTGTTTGTGTGTGTGTGAGTGTACCACAGTATCTACTATGCTTCGATTGTCAACTCCACAACTCTCTTTTTTCAGTGTGAAAAGCCGTACAGAAAATAATCTCGCGCTCCAACAACTCTCTACCCACAGTCCTCCGTTATCGCGGCCTGATATAAACGATATGATCTCTGCTCCAGCAGCTGTTGCAGATACATTTGACTAAAATAGTTTTTGCTAGGCCACTCGACTCTTCCCGTCTTTCTAAAGCCTTTCAAAGATTAATGAATTAACACAGCAGACAGTCAGACTCTTCAAAGTGAAAGAGGAAGATCGATCATACCTCTAACCGTCTTTTTACACTAATTAATTGCATGGTATCAAACTGCACTGGCGAAAGACAGTGCTCCTGGGCCAGCATAATTTCGTACATAATGCTCCGTCATATATTTCACCCCTCTGCAACAGCGTTCTTGCTGGATCTGCAATGTGTGTAACAGAATCTGGAATCCGATATTCCTCCTTTCTTTTTGTTCTTGGACTACCCTAATTGTAAAATCATTATTTCCAAAACCTGAAAAAGGAGCGAAGTTAGCGACAAAGACCAAATTCCCTGACCTGTCATACTTGCAGATTATTAATGGAGAAAATGGTTCAGGCCTCTTCCCTTTTCTGGAAAGTCGCCAGGCTTTTTTCAAACTTACAAATCGTTCGACCACGGATCCCTTGTTAAGACTGGACCATGATATCAGGGAATCCTTCCCAACTGGTAGGATAGTTCTTGGTGTCTTTTTTGACCTTGAAAAAGCTTATGACACAACTTGGAAAACTGGGGTTCTCCATAAACTCCACTTGCTCGGTTTCCGAGGACAGCTCCCTCTCTTTTTTAAATGCATTCTGTCAGACAGATCCATCCAGGTTCGATGCTCTCCAGTTTTATCACGCCACCTGTATTATTATTTACTCTAGGATTCAATGACATCGTTACTTCTATGCCAGCGACGGTTAATTTTTAGCTCTATGTTGATAACCTGGCGCCATATATTGCTGGTCTCAGGCTGCCAATTCTTGAACGGCAACTCCAGCTAGCTATTGAGAATAATTCATAATGGGGTAATTCCCATGGCTTACATTTCTCACCCACCAAAACCTTAGCAGTAGGCCTACTATTTAAAAGACTTGTCATTGCATGCCTGACCTATTACGTCATCTCACCTCAAAATCTTGGGGAATTGATCGCGTCCCTTAATTTTTAAGTCTCCTCATCGCCCTAATCCGACCGAAGCTGAACTATGGCTGCGTAATATATGGCCAGGCCTCCAAAACTATACTATACCTGTTAAATCCCATCCAAAAACCTGGCGACCCGTATCTCCTGAGCTTAAGATCGTCTCCTTGGATGAGCCTCGAAGTTGAATCCGATCGATGTGATGCTACTCTTTCTTTGAAGGGAATACATCATGTGCACAAATTATCATCGCTTTCAGACGCCAATACCGTCTGCGAGAGATACCTAAGAATCCTCCTTACTGGCCATTTGCAAACAGTTTATAACATCCTTAACTTCCTCAAATTTTTTTTGCAAAAGTTGCTACCATTCTGTTATGATGATCGAAAGGTATACACATGGCTATTCCCCTGCTCCAATCATCTGCCTAGTCCTGAGACCGAATCTCTATCCAAATCTAGCAACCCTGCTGCCTTATTAAAAGTGATAATTTTGTCTCATTCACATTCACGAATGGATTTTACTTGTGTTTACTGACGCTTCTTAAAACAGGGGACCAGTGTGGGTGCATCTCCCCATACCCCCTCATGCATCAATATTTTCGGTAAAGATCAATTGCCATAATGATTGCCCTCTCTCGAAATTTTAATTCCCTTAACCAAAGACCACTCCATGACATCTATCTCGGATCCGCCAGCGCCTCTAGTGCCTAAAGCCTTTATTCTAAAAACACAAAGGTGTCCATCCGCTGAACAACAATTTCTTTGGCTGCTTTACTGCTCGGCAAGAATCAAATACACTATTTGGACACCCTCGTCGACGAAGGGTGTCTGCAACGAATCGCTGACAGAAGCCAGAATTCGGCTTCCTGCATTCATAGCTGCTATACGGTACCTCTCGATGCAATTCGAAAAGGTCGCCTCCATTCAACTGATTTATATCCTGCTCTCCGACAATCTGTCACGGCCTTTACTGCCAGCAGTGTTGGGCGAGTGATCACGAGGAGCGAAACTTAGAAATATATAAGCTGTAATATTTGGTGATATTTGATTCCTCTCTCTTGTTTCGACAAATTCGCTTGCACGTCTGCTCGCATTTGGCTCACACCATATCACTCAGCTCACTTATTCACTTGGGATTCTTCCTTCCCATCAAGCAAATTTTTGCCGCACGCTATGTCTCTTCGTAATCTTTTCCATCTTATTCTTCATTGTCTCAACTGTGACATCCTTATGCCGTTGTCATTTTTTCCTACTCATGGTCCACTAGCACTATTATCTAAAAAGGCTATCCCATATTCTTGTGTCTGAATCTCCATTTTCCATAGTAACTATATTTCTTCTTTATCCTCATGATTGAATATTCCTTTTCACAATTTATGATTTATTAATGTATAATTAATAGGACATATTTATATAATGTAAGGGACACACTGCTTTTTGTTTAAAACTTTTTTTGACTGATATTCATTTCATACTTCCAAATGTCCTTTTGTAACATATTTAAAAATACATGTGAAGCAAAAAATAAGACACCCTAGAAAGTTGAAATATTTCAATCCAGTGTGGCCATTTCCTTGTGAGCTGTGGTGTATCCTGGCAAATATATTTTTAAAATAAACTACCTTTTAACGTGCTTTATCCCTTTTTCAAGGGTAACACGGGGGGACTACAGGAAACGCGAACTTTAGCAGGCTATCCAACCACGCGCCACCAACGGCCGTTGCAGTCGTTTTAAAGTCTCGCCCCAGGTAGGATAAAACTCCACTGCTACGCGGAGAATTGAACCAAGAGTCGGCGAGTCAACCTCCTGCGCCATTTATATATATATATATATATATATATACTATATATAATATATATAATATATATATTATATTATATATATATATATATATATTATATATATATCATACTACTATTAATATATATATAATATATATATATTCACTTCCTTTTACCCTCCAAGACTGGGGTTTTTAAGGTGCGTGACATGCATCGGAAAAAAGTAAGTAGTAGAAGAATATGACAAGTCGAAAAGAAAAGCCCAAGCCTTACCGCCCCCTTATACTTATTAGTGAGAACTATCCTCGCAGTCAAAAAATCCACCCTAAGAGCTTCACGGAACAGACGACGGACATTCACTAATGGGAATTAGTCAAGTTAAGGAGGATTCATCACACTGGCCCAGCGTGGGCCCAACCATACCCCCCATCACAGCTAATCCACAACCCCACGATTCACCATCCTATTATGCACCTTATTCTCCGCCTCTGACAAACTCACATTCTCTCCTTCAGACATTTTCGTTTACGGACTAATTCCACATTTCCTTCGGTCTTCCAGCCGGGGTCGATTCCCAACACTCACCCTATAACATCAAAAGAACCGACTGTTATTCAATCCTTTCACATGACGCAAACCATCTCAACATACTTTATTTATTATCTCTTATACCCTTTTCTTCTCACCCACTAATAGCTCTCTAATACGTATTTCCTCATTGTTAATTCTTTTTCACACCTAAAACGCCCCCTAAGAGTTCGTCCCATCCTAAACATATTGCTCT
>JABUQX010099281.1:0-21141 GCA_015478945.1 Trachelipus rathkii
CAAAAAAGAGGAGGAGAAATTGATGGGAGAAGAAGAATAAAAATAATATTTAGGTTTTATGGATTTACAACAGGCGTATGGATAAGATTTTTTAATAGGGGAAGGTTTATTCGGGAGAGTAATAGATAGTGGTTCCTGGTGGTGAAAGGCTTCTGAATGGAATCAAAAAGTATGTATGGCGATAGTGGAACGTGTGTAAGAATAAAATGGTGTCAATGTGATTGGTTTAGGATTAATGCCGGAGGGGTTGAGACAGGGTTGTGTTATGTCTCCTTGGGTTTTCAAGTTATGAATGGGATGGGGTTATGAAAGAAATTCGAGGTGGGGATGGCAGGAAATGGTGTTAGATATGATTAGAATGGAAGAGTGGAGGGTACCCTACTATTATATGCGGATGCAGTTTTGTTTGTGTGGCGAATCTTGAAGAGAGTTTGAGAGGATTGGTAGAGAGATTTGCAAGGGGGTGTGTAAAGAGGAGGGGTTTGAAAGTAAACGGTAGATAGAGTAAGGTTATGGTTGTGAGTGAGGATAGTCCTCAAGTGTGAAGTTATGTTAGATGAGGAGCCAACTGAGTCAAGTGTCTGAGTTTAAATATTTAGGGTATGTTGGATGGAAAAGGAAGGGAACGGATGATGCAGAGTGTAAGTAGGAAAGTTGTGAATGGGCAGGAAGGTTGCTGGGTGCAATAAATCGTTGGTGAAATGTAAAGGGACTAAGTCTTGAGTGCGCTAGAGTCTTACATGAGGGTAATGTTGTTACCTTGTGGTTATTGTATGGTAGTGAGACTATTCTGGATAAGAAGTATAGATCTAAGTTCTGTGTTCCATGGGAGACAATGCTTAGGGCATGCTAGGTTGTGAAAAGAATTTATAAATGAGGAATGACGTATTGAGGTTGTGTGTGTGAAGAAAGGGGTAATTAAGAGAATAAATGAAAGTATGTGAGATTGGTTTGGTCATGTGGAAGGATTGATGATATCGGTCGGGGGTTGGTTAATTGCGGATTGTATTGGAGAGTGTGTTTTGGGAACCGACAGGCTGGGAGACCCGAAGAGAAAGTGTGGATTGAGTCGGTGAACGGATGTCGAAAAGGAGAGAAATGTGAGTTTGGGCAGAGGGCGAGAATAAAAGTGCATGGTAGTGAAGATAATGGCGGGTTTTGTATGGGGGCATGGTTGTGGCCACCTGGGCCAAGGGATGACCCTTACATTGACGATTTACCCATAGTGAGGGTCGTCGCGGTCCTTATGATGCCTAACGGGTGGATTTTCCTGTCTGGTGACGGCGAGCTCTCACTAACTAATGGTCAGGAAGGGGCGCCGGTAAGGCTGGGTCTTTCCTTTTTCGACGGGTTTTTTTTATTGTAAAATTTCTCATACTGCTTTACTTTTTTCCGATGCTTGTCAGCACCTTACCCCCAATCTTGGGGCAAAGAGGAAGGTGAAGAAAAATTAATAATGTTAATATATTAAAATGTAATGAATAGGTTTAGTATTAACCATTTGATAATGGGAATCTCCAGAAAATTTGCAAGATATGAAACCAATGTATTCCATTTTGCTATGGGTGCTGAGCCAGTTAAATTTTTTTTTTTTTTTTTTTTTTTTTTTTGCCTGCTCCATCATTCTTTATTTCACTATTTTCTTATCTTCCTCTCTGACCCCCAGATTCGGGGTGAGGTTCGCAACGCTCGCCTGAAACAATAGTTAAGTAGAACGTGACGTAAGTCGAAAGGAACTCCCCTCCCTTTAAGTGCAGACCCGTCGCCGCTAAAACCTCACTGTAGTATCTCGTTAATGTAAGGGTTCATCTCCTGGGCCACGTCCACAGCAATGACACATCACAAAGCAGCGTAATTCACTTTTCTATTATGGAAAATTCTTTTTGCTTCTAAATTTGCTTCCTTTCCTTCAGACACTCCTTTGCTTACTCAATCCACTTTTCTTCGCCTGATTCCCAGCATGCTCACTACTATCCATCCTTTCCATATGATTAAACCATCTTGATACACTCTCATTAACGCTTTCTTCACACCACATAACTCCCTAACACGTTCATTTCTCATTGCATCTCAAACCTAACATTTTAACAGTAAAAAAAAAATTTAACTGGTTCCTTCTAAATTATTTTGAAAATTGTCATGATTTGGATTTTTTTTTTTTTTTTTAAATTGCTATCATTTTTCTTTTATGACAGTTTCAAATCCAAATCTTTCATCCCGACGTCGGAGCGCTTCACATTCGCCTGAGTTGCAGTCTTTCATATGCGACGAATTTGCCCGACACAAAAGGCCCGCCCCTTCCTCGTCACCGTCTCACGACGTAACGATGGATTCCCCCCAGCACAAACGTTTTAAGTTAACGTAATGAAATGTTATGCCGTAGGTAATCATCGTCAGTTAACAAGAACAAGATTATGAAGGTGGAATATATGAACTCTCTTTAAACATAATATCTTTAATGAAATAATGTTAGCAAAGCAGTTGCTATATAAGTAGTAATGGGGGAGCCTATTTCCACCCACTTGCAGGGTGGAAGCTTCTACCCTCATGCAGGGTGGAGGGTTCCCTTCATTATATAACAAATAATAGAGTATTGAAAAAAATTATACTAAACTTATGTATGCGTTTGTGATTTTAATCTTTTTCCACCATTTAAAATATCTTGTTAATAATATTTAAGTATTTTTATGTTATTAATTAAGTTTGGATAATTTGTTTCTTGTGTTCATTGGTATAAAATAAAAGAAAAATTATATTAATATATAAAACACTAATGTTTGTTCTGTACAAGATTTATGGCATATGACATATACAATTTAAAATTTACAGAAATTTTATTTCCTTTTAAGATTTAGTTAACAATTAAACAATTTTTTTTTAATGTTATTGATAACTTAAATATATAGATATTTATATTTTTATGAAGTTACATATATATATATTTTTTTGTTTATAACGTTTAAAAATTTGATAAGTAATATGAGAGTGAGTTTAGTGTGTGGTGTGATAGTGTAACTAAAATGTAATAATAATACCTAAATTAATTATCGTATATAATAGCATTTCTAGATCCTTGCTACTTCTTTTTCCTTTTTTTTTTTACTTCTTTGTGATGGGAAGAATTCTTCTGAAGTTTGATAGGTACAAAATTTGTCTTCTTTTATAAGCCTAATATTTTGAAGAATAATTTGATAATTATTATTCCTATGATTAAATTTGTAGTAACTAATGTATACACAGGTCTATGCAATATATATATATATTAATATATATAATATATATTATTATAAATTATATTATATATTATATATATTATATAATATATAGAATTATATATAATAATATATATATAATATATATATATTATATATATAAATATATATATATATATATATATATATATATGAAATAAAAAAGAAATAAGTTATGTAAATTTGTTTTTTTACCACTTGAAAAACCTTTTTTTTTTTTTTTTGTCTTTTTTTAGTTCAAAGAAAATTTTTTATGATAATTGTGTTAAAACTTCTTTCTTGAAAATATATCCATTATAAACCTTTGGGGGCCAAAACTTATATTTCTTTCTTCTTTCTTCATACTGCCCTCTTTTTTCTCAAGACTGGGAGTTAAGGTGCGCTACAAGCATCGGAAAAGAAAGCAGTAGGAGAATATGACAGAAGTCGAAAAGAAACCCAGCGCTTCGCCCCCATCCTGTAACCATTAAATTAGTGAGACGTCCGTCGCAGAACAAATCCCACCCTAGAGCTTCACGGGACGCGACGGAACTCCTCACTTAATGGTAAATCGTCAAATGTAAGGTTCATCCCTTGGCCGCAGGTGGCAATACCATACCCTCACAAAAAAACCCTGCATTCACTCTATTAAATCCTTTATTCTCGCTCTGCCAAACTCATTTCTCTCCTTCAACCATTCGTTACCGACTCAATCCACTTTTTTCTTCGGTCTCCCAGCCGGTCGGTTCCCACACACACACGCCACTATACATCCGCTTAACCAACCGACTATCTTCAATCCTTTCCACATTACCAAACCATCTCAACATACTTTCATTTATTCTCATTTACCCCTTTCTTCACACCACAACTCTAATACGTTCATTCCTCATTTTATCAATTCTTCTCACACCTAACACGCCCCAAAGATTTAAATGAGTCTAAGGAGATATTTTACTCTTCATCAGGGGATTCGAACACTGGACTCTCCGTCGGTAACAGTAACCGGACGCTCTAACCACTAGGCCATACTTATAAATATAAAGCTAAATATGGGCGAGTGGTCTTCCACTCACCAACGAAAGCTCTTGCACGTCTCTGTATTGGAAACACCAAAATCACTCAGCTACTACATGTAACGGGACGGTCACGGTCCATAACATTATAAAAGGTTATCTACTATCTTATCTGAATCCTCCCACTTTAACAAACTATTTTCTCTTTTTCAAGAACTGAATGTTCTTTATAACATGATTTTGTCATGTAATATTAAGGCTATTTATAAAATAAGGACATTTTTTTAGTTAGGTGTTTATTTTAAACTGAATATTCATTTCGCCATCCAATTTTTATTTTGACATTTAAAACTTATCAGCCAGGACTCACCCATGGTGTTGATCATTCAACCCAGTGTGGCCGCTTCTCTGTGGACAGTGGTGGGTCCTGTACATGAATTAAAAAAAAAAAAAAAATTTGGAAGAGACTTCGAAAATGATTGGAATATTTTGTTTCTCTTTTTACTGCACTGTGCATTTCAAAATTTGACTTACCTGTATATCCTCAATTCTTTATACATTCCCGCATGATCTTGTCAACACCTAAGAGCTAAATCATTAACCCAAAAGAAAAGAAAACGCTGCGAACTCTCGAGGCGAACGGATGTTCTGTTATTTTGCTCGAAGAGGTCTCCTTTAAAAAAAAATAAAATATACCCCTATCTATACCGAATTTTCGGCTTAAAATAGCATTAGTCTCAACACTTTTTTTTCTGTTTCGTCCTCTAACTCTCTCTTATTTCAGTTTCTATTGTAGTTCTAACTACATAAAATTATTGGTCTACAAAATTTTGAAATTAAACTCGCTAATTAGTTGTACCACTTCATTGCTTATATTGGCATCGATTATATATTAATAATGGAAATACATGAACTAATTACATTATTGTTAAATTTTTGTGGTTCAGACTTGGGAAAAAATGAAAGCAGAGCTAATTAATATAATTTTTTATAAGTTCAATAATATAATATATATATATATATTATATATAATATTATATATATATATATATATATATATATAATAATATATATATATATATATATATATATATATATATATATATATATAATATATATACTAATATATATATATATATATATATAATATATTCTTTAATATTTTTTTAAATAGTCAATATAAACCTTCAATATCTTTGGTGACTTTATAAAAAAAAAATCTTCCTCCAAAACTTCACACCTAAACTCAAGTCCGCGAAAGCTCTCCTCGAGTTTTATAATGGCTTAATGGCATAAGAAACCCTGTGACGAGTGTCCACTTCGACTCCGTCAGATGGAAGCTATCATTTGTTCTCCATTGGGAACTGGATTGATGTCGAGGAAACAGGCGAGGAGGAACTTCATTTTATTGTGGAATGAACGTAATACATTTTCTTTTGACCTTCAATATAAGAAAAAGAACTTTTTAAAATATACCAAAAAAATGAATATTTTTAGTCTATGCTACAAAGATATTTTTCCCAGGACACCTCTACTACCGTAGAAGATTAAACAAAATAATAATGATCAGCCACTATGAGGGGAAAATCATTTCAAATGGTCGAATTAATCTTTTCATCACCGATCGGTGCTAGTGGTAGCATCAGTTTCTTTTAATAAAGAAAGATACTTATTTAAAAGTCATATAAAGAATATATTTGAATTTTTTTTTTACTGGTGCGTTATAAGACCTTTCTATATTACTACATTCATATAATGTATTGTGTTTATCTTTAATCTATTGAAAACCTGGTTTTAAAAAGGACTGCGGTGTCGGTAAAAAAAAAAAAAAAAAAAAACTTTTTGACCAGGGTCTGGCTTCTCTTCCACCACAAAATTATTTGGCACCGACTCCCGCTCAACACAAAACTTTAAACCTCAAGCTCAGCAACCCTGGTTTTTTTTTAGCATCTATTAGCAGGACTAGGAAACGGGAAACAAAATTTTTGACGCCATAATTTTGAATTTCAATTTCCAAATTTTCGATTCCATAACTTTAGACTTCGTTCACATCCCCAATCAAGGCTACACACAACACAAATTTATCTTATTAGCAAGTATTTAAAATTTCTTTGATAGCTAAAGTAGTTTTAATTTTTAAATGAATATCTTATTATCAAGAATAAAATTATTTTGATTCAAAATTGTTGAATTTATAAATGAATTACCTTTTAGCTTCACTTGTTAATTTAGGTAGAGCTTCGACAGCTTCCTGGAATGAAGCCCTAAAAAGAATAAAAAATAAAAAAAAATAATAGATCTCGTATAAATACAACTGATTGTAAAAATATAATCAAGAGAGGGTACTGGATTGAAAACGTCTAACCACAGAAGAACAATACTCACTGTGCCGTAGAAGAAATATAATTGCTTAAGGCAAGATTCAAAGCCGCCAAGTCGATATGAGCTTGCAAAGCACCGTTTTGTGAAAATGACGTCACACACGTTATGAGTCGGGCCATTTCTTCCCCAATAACTTCAACTATTCGCTCTATAAGTGAAGGAATAAGGCCTGGCCAAACTGCCACAACCTAAAGTAAAATTGTTCTGTAAAATAAAAGTTCTCTGAGAAGCAAATGTTAAGAATTTTTAATTCTTAGCTTTCGAAACTCTGAGCTATATTTATACCAATGTTTAATTTAACTTTTGGTTTATTTAATTCTACTTTTATTTCTAATTGATTTTAAAATTAAAGGGCGTTTTCGATTTGTCAAGATCATCTGTCCAATTTTAGAATACTCATTTAGACGAGTTTTCAAGTGAAAACAAACCGGGAACTCAAAAAATAGTATTCATATCGTCATTGCATTGTGCTTAACTTAACAATGTTAGCTACTAAGCTTTAATATAAGGTCTTTTTTAGGTAAACTTTTCCAGCTAATGTATACATTTTTATAAAGTAAATACATTTCTTTTATTTTTTTAAATAATATATAACATTACAAAGATATCACAATAACTCGAGTGTCACAACGCATCTTATGTCGGATCATATTCCTACGTGCTGAATGAGATATTTATCGTTTGTCGCATTAAATTTTGTTTAAGCGTTTAAGAACAAATATATATAAAAGATATATATTTTAACTCTATTATTATTTTATATTCTTTTGTCAAGTTCATTGTACGTAGGGCAGAATAATTTTGATCTAAATTCTGTAAAATTAGATAAATTACTATTTTCTGAAACAGGCTCAATCGGTAGAGCGACAGAGTCGCAAAGGCAAGGGCCCAGGTTCGACTTCCCGTCCGAATCCTAGGTAGCAATTACCTAAAGAAGTTCCACTCCTAGAATAGGGCTATGCCAGTGCGGTGCGAACATTTTAATAATAATAAAAATAAAAAAATCTAGCAAGTCAAGTAGAAGAATAATTTCAAACTTTTTTTTTTAAGATGGTAGTTTTATTTTTTAAAACATTCACCATTTTCGCGCTGCTAGAAAATCCTACCAAAAATGAAAACGCCTTAAAAAAAATCCTCATTACCTTGTTAAATTAAGTTGAAGGTGGTACATTTATATTTAAAAAAATAATAAAAAATAAAAAATATTGGATCCACTCAAGCTACTATTACTACTAAAGAGTATTTATCAACAAGCTTGCAACAAGAAAGTGAACATATTTTTTAATTACCTCTGCATGTACTTGGGAAACATTCAGAAGTATTTCTTTAACATAACTACGAACATCAGTTGGTGTGTGACGAACTTTACCCCAGTCGTAATGTCCAAGATACATCGATCTCTCAATCATACCTATTATGAGGTACATATGCAAACTAATATAAATATACTCAAGAATAAAAAACCTAAAATATAATAAATTATATATAGTATATAACTATAACTATATAAATAAAACTCTCAGTTAGAAATTTGTGGCATAGAGATACTATCATATAAATATAATATATATATATATATATATATATAAACATCATATATATATACTATATTATTATATATAAATTATATAATACTATATATAATATATATAAATAATAAAATAATATAATATAATAATAATAATATTATAATAAAATTATTAGGTTCAAAATATCTTGAATTTTCATGTCGTCGAAAAGATAATACTTCATAGAGCTGTCCTGTCTCGAGATTTCTCCAGTCCTTGCAACCCCTCATCTTCACCCCACCCCCTCTTCAGAAAGGGAAAAGTTTGTTCAAAAAGGTGCTAAAAATAATTGACAATCGCAGGACATACTGTGCATGCTCTGTATTGATTTGGGAGAAGGAAAGGGGAGAATAGAGAGGGATAAATGTCATTACTGTGCATTCAGACTTTCCAATTATTGTATCTCGAAAAATATTATAGCAATGATAAAATTTACGTCTTTTGGGAGTGAGCGTTGTATGAGATTAATTATTTGGGTTATACTGTAAATACATATATCAGTTTTTTTCTTCTTATTTATTACCCCTAGTCCTTAATAATTAAATCAAGCTTTATTCACCGCTACTATAATATACAATATATATAATACTTAATAATATATATAAATATATGATACAACATATATATATACTATATACTCTATTTATAATACCATATAATATATATATATATATAAGGAATAATTTATACCTATTTGTTTATTTATATATATAAGATAAAAAATTTTTTATTGATTATCCTTTATGTTAATTTAAAATATTTAAACATTTAAAAATAAAAAAAAGAAAAACAAAAGATGTAGTTGTGGGGTGTTACCCTACCCTCCGAAAAAATTAATAAAAATTACAAGAAATACCAAAAAAAATATAGCCAAGTTATTGTTGAAATTATTACAGTTTCTTTATTATATTCATTACGTAAATATCTTTCAAACTCAATTACTGGAGAAAATTTATTAAATTTTTCTTAAGGTCATTCCTCCATAAGTTTTATTCTAATTAATTCCCTAATTTAATTAAAATTTATACTTATGCTACTTAGGATATTTTTATTTCAAACGTAGATAATTTTTAGTCTATATATAAAAGTTTTTTTACTCTTATTCTTTATGAAGTTCTACTGCATTTAAAATGTTCTATTTTTTTTGGCGATATTGCATATTTCCAATTTTCTTTCTTTTATTCGTTTGCTTCTCCTCCCCTGCCAGGAGGAATGCCAGTCTCTCTGCATTGGAGGAATACACCACAAAAAACCGTGAAAGGAAAAGCAAAGAGATGGATCAAAACGTGGCTTACATTGAAACCCGATGACACAACATTTGAAATAGTTACCTTTCTTCTATTAAAATGTGAGATAAATTGAAAGAAAGCAATCGTGTTGTAGGTCGCGCCAGTAAGTACATCTGTATTGATATATGGTACGCCATTCTTAGTTATGCCAACCATGCAACATTACACAAAATGTTACCTGCCTGTCTGATTCTTCCTTCGCAATTGACCGTGAAAAAAACCTCTGACCATCAACTTATAAATAAACACTATCTGTGAATTCCACAACATGAGCAACCACAAGCGCTACTCGAGAAGAAGCATTGTTTTTACTTTACTACAGTTCTAACGATCTAAAGCAACCTTTTTGTCTATCTACAATTCCTAACTTCTCAAGGTGTCATTTATTCTTCTCTAGAACTCGGATTTTTATTCTTGAAGTACCCTCCAGATGTAACTCTATGCCTTTCTTTGATAGAACAACACTCTATCTAAAGTATTTAAACGAGAACCACTATAAAAATTCTCTTACACTCAGCAAACTTCAGCCTTGCGTTGATTCTTAGCCTTCATGTAACAACTGCCTTTGCTGTTAAAATTCTGGCAAATATCTGTTTCTGTAATTCATATAATGATATATACTTAAATATAAAAACTACTAATATATAATAAACTACTATTCCGCATCCTATAGCAATATATACAACTATACTACATTATAGGAAAACACCGACATATATATCATATATATTATAATAATTAGATAAAATAATAATAATATATCAATATATACTATTATATATAAAATGAAAGTGTCTTTATATGCTTTGTTTATGCGTGTTTATTACCAATGGGCAATATTCACAGAAAGTTTATTCTCCCTTTTTACGCTTTGTATTTTGCAGCTGCACCTGACCATTTCCAAAAAATTGCACTATTAAGCTGCGCCTCACATTAGAATGTTTGCCCTCATTTCTTGATGGTACGTCAGACCCCACTACACCATGCTATACACAATGAGTAGTAACGATGTGTGTGTGAACACCCTAGAAGAGTCTGATACTGACAAATGGCTTTAGTAATCCCATAGAATCGTGTCAAATGTTGATAGCACACAATTGTATCTAATGTATCACCGGGACTTATCGTTAGTGAATATCGGCAAGATGCGAGATATTAAATAAATATTCATCGAGATTTCTGATCGAATGCACTGCGGATGCAAGATGCTTGTGAAATAATAATGGATTATCATTAACTAAAAATGCACCAGCGGCGATGTTGAGATGACGCCTCCCTTAATATATTCCAGGTTCATGAGCTATAAACCATAACACATGTAAACACACATGTGAGTGTACGTAATGTGTGATATAGAATTGTCACTGTAACGAACTTATCACATTTCCTGGAGTATCGGAGTAAGATTGTAATAATGTTCACAGATTAGTAGAATATCCGCAATACAGGATTATACAAATAATTCACGGAAATTATTTGGGAAATGCGTTATCGGATGTTATGATCTATAATTCTGATATTCGCGGATTCTTATTAAAATGTTCTTCGCGGATGTGGAAGACCTACCTTATTTATCACGCGGTAGAGCAAACGTGAGGCGGAATTTGTAATGTATCTTATTCAATCTTGAAGACCATCGTCAACACGCACACTTTCCTCAGACACTGACACTTTTCCGCAACACTAACCACTTTCTCAACACTACACTTTCCCTCAGACACTGACACTTTCCTTCACACACTGACACTTTCCTTCAGGCACTGACACTTTTTCTCAGACACTGACACTTTCCCTCAGACACTGACACTTTCCCTCAGACACTGACACCTTTATATCGCATCCTTTGGGAACAACTATTTACGCCCCAAGCCCGGGAAAGAAAATTGAAAATTTCAAATTATTTCTGGAATATTTGTCTAGTGTTGAAATTCAAGCTTTTCTTAAATCCTATATATATATTATTAATAGTTATTATATTATTTCATTATTATTATATAATATATATTATGATGATTATATATTATTATTATATATATTATCTCTATATTTATGTTATGTATTTTACTTATTTTATAATTTAATTATTTTATCCTATTATTATTTTATATATTTTCATTATTTGTATTGATTTATTATTTATTATTTTAGTTATTTTGACTATTTTAATATTTAAATTATTTTAATAATTCAAAATTTTTGTAAAATTAAGATTTTAAAATTGTATGATTTTAATATTTATTATATTATTATATATTATTATTATTATTTTATATTATTATTTATTAATTATTATTTATTCCTATGACTTAGATCCATTATTATTATTCATCCAAGATAACAAAAATTAGCTACCAGCTATCTGTCTATTTTTTATAACTACCAATTATATATAATAAATACATAATAATAATAAATAATTAGTATTATTCATTATTATTATTAAATATTTATACATTATCTATTATTATTATTATTTAATTATTTGATTATTATTTATTATATTATAATTATATTGATATATATACTCTACTTATTAATTATATTCACTTCTTTATCTTTTGCATAAGTATGGAGACTTTACATGTATTCGGTAAAATTGCTTTTTTTTATATTAATATAATATTTATCTTAGTAATTTTTTTTTACTTTGCAGTAATAAAAGAGATTAGAGGCCTTTATGCTTTTACACTTTTTTCTAATTTAACATGTTTAGTGATAATTATGTATAATTATTTATTATTATTATTATATATATTATCATATTATTTTATTATTATAATTATTATTATTAATTATTCATATTATTAATTATATTATATATTATTATTAGAGTAGTAGTAGTGGAGTTAGTAGTAGTAGTAGTAGTAATAGTTGAATAGTAATATAAAGCAAAGTAGTACGTAGTCGTCTACGAGTAAAATATTATACCATATATTTGCAATTATTAAATTCAATTGCATGAAATAAATATAATTTGATTTGTACAATCTTGTAGAGGTGTTTCGAAACTGGATATTTCAATTCGGTCCGAAAAACTTAATTAGTCGAAATACAAGAAATAATCCCGGTGAAACCTATATAATATATAAATATATATATATATATAATATATAAATTATAATAAATATATATATATATAAATTAATAAATATACTACCCTATATATATATATATATATAAATATATATATAATTAAGTATATGACTATGATATACACACAAGAGAAAACTACACAGCATTCCAATCATGTTAGCAAAGACGAAAACTAACTGTAAGCATTCACAAATGCAGATCAGTATAACAATTATTGTAACGCTGCCATGCCTCACCACATATATCCGAAACGGATTTACATAATTTACAATTTGTGTAATCTCAAAAGAATATAATGTATTTTTAACGAGATATATTATCATTAACTTTAAAAACATAAAAATCTGCTTTATAATATTTTTATAGGATCCGATTTTTTTACTATTATTGTTGCTTCATGATATCCTAATAAAATAAAAAAGTACCACGATTTCTATGATTGTCGTCACAGAAAATTTCCAACAACCAAAACACCGCCGCAAATAACTTGATAAAAGTATGGCAATAACTGAAGGCTCGACGAGCTAACTTCGAAATTTTCAAAGATCAAACTATCTCGATTCTTCAACTGATTCAAATGATTAGCAGTAATAAACAATTTTGAATGATCGGCGAAAAAAATTTAAAGGAAAGAAGTTTTTGGCAGAATAACGATTATACAAAGTTAAAAGATGAAAAGACCAGCCAGAATAGTCCATGGTGAAAAAAGCCAGAGTTTGCAATAAATAGATTGACCATAAAGCGGATGAGAAAAAAGCAAGCAAAATTTTTGCTGTGTTTACATAAGGAAAAAGAAAATTGTTGCTTTAAGAATTGCATAATTAGCGTCTAAATAGAATTGAATGTGTATGGATTAATAATTTTTTTTTCTAAAATTATTAGAGATAACATAAATAATATAATTGCACTTCTTTTGTTAGGCATGCACCGCCTTAGCGCTTTGCCTACGCCAGAGGGCACGTCCCTTGGAAAGATAGGATATATAAGGAGATAGTTATACGTAAATTATATAGTGAGTAGCGTAGTATAATATAAGATATAAGGAAATAACGTCCATATTATGATGTATGAGGAGAAGAAAAGTAATAAAATAGTACGATATACATATAGTATAGAGTATAGAAAAGAAGATAAATAACAGATAGAGTATATAGTGAGTATATTAGTATATAGTATATATAGTAGTATATTAATGTATATACAGTAGTAGGATATAGATATAAGGAGTATATAATGTAAAGAAACAAAATAGTATTTTTTATACATATAAACAAATTGGAAGAAAAGGTGTACTTAGTTTTAAATGAAAACATTATTGAGTGTAAATTCTTCAATTATGAGTCGAGAGTAGTTTAAAGTGATTGGTACAAGTCCTCGAGCTTAAGAAAAAGATTTTAGATTAGATATTATTTTGAACTGATATTGTGAGTTTCGGTAGGCTGTGTGTGAGGACGTGTAGTTAGGGAGTGTGTTGACGTGAGACACGCTGGTGGTCTAAGTATTGGTGTGGTAGAGTTTTAGGGTGTACGCTAAAGATGGACAAAGGATTGAGAGTGATTGGATGGGGGTGTGAAGAAGAGTGTACAGATAAAAGAGTGGGGGAGTGGTGGTGGGATAGGGGAAGAGTGGGAGTATGTTGAAGAGCGAAAGGTAAATTGCCTGCGGTATGTAAGGAGTCATCTTGGCGGGCGTGGAATGAGGTCATTGAAAGAAGAAGATAGAGGTATGAGTGTGATAGAGTAAAGCGAAATTGGTGTTGGGTGTGTTTGAAGTGTTGGTAGAGGAAATGGGCGGGTGATCACGTAGAAGTGGCGAACTCGGTTAGTCAAGGAAATTGGCATCGGTTGCAAAGCGAACTAAGGAATTTAAAAGTCAAAAAGAATTTCCTCCATGGTCAGAGAGAATATACGTTGCTGACCGATCACTCCAGGTTGCACTCTAAAAATAATCGCCGCAGGCATTTTCTTATTAATAACTATTATCATTAAATTAATATATTTTTATAATATTATTATTATATTATGTATATTATTTAATTGAATATAATATCATATCATTATTAATATATATTATATATTATATGTTGTACATAATCAAAATCATTCCTGTATATATAAAATACATTCTAGAATTAATGTAGGTACTACGATTAAGCTTGGATTATTTATCTATTATTTTATAATGCATTATTTTATTATTTATTATTTATTGGTTATTATTATTATTATTCATTATTATTATATAATAATATATTAAATTAAGTTATATTTATTAATGTATTAATTATTAGTAATATATTTTATATTTATTATCATTTGATTAATTATATATATTATTATATTTTAAAAGTTGTTAGTTATATAAAGTTTGAATGCTTATTATATCTTTTAAAAATATATAAGAAAGTCGCATTCTATGAGGCGAAAATTACGATACCGAATCATTGATAAGAAACATAGAAAATAATACTCAATTTAGGCACAGGTAACATCCAATATATTAGTTACACCCCACTCCAACACCAAGTCCCTTCATGCAAAAATTGTTTTTTTTGAATAGTAATGTTCTTAGGGTTAGCTAAATAATTCAAAAGACTCATTTATTTCTTTTGTGGGCTTTTATTTCTGATTTTGCAATTTATTTAAATTTAATAATAGTTGTGTTTTAAAATATATAGCTATTGTTTCATAAATTTAAATTTAAATTTACAAAAGGAAATTAATAATCATTATAATAGAATTACATCATAGTACAGTGCTTCAACATGGCTCAATAATGATGATGAAGAAACACAAGTGCGGTAATCCCTCGATATGATTTATGGTTGTTTCGTCCTATTCCTTCATTTTTATTCGTGTTTTTCCTCCATATACCATTGTATTTTCAGTACCCCCAACGCAAGTCCTTCCCGAGCACCCTTCAAGAGAACGCGACTACCCAGTTGGGCAAATCGCTGGTCTATTCTTTAGATATGGAAAAAAAAAATTGCTGTAGTTAAAAATAGCTATTTTGAGTGGTAGAAATATTAAACCCAAAGTATTCTTAGAAGATAGGAGATTAGTAGAAGTTAGTTGGTACTTTCTGTTAATTTAGGTAACATATTAAAGATCTGCCTGGATTATAGATTGGATTAGAATATCAGTAGAAAATGCTTTTCTGAGTTGTATACGCTGCTAGAAATGATATCTAGATTTATGTGTTCCTGATAAATAAAATTATTTTATTCTTATTATTAATTTTAATTACTTATTGTTATTATATCTATTGATATATCTATTATTAGTTATTATTAATTTTATTTTATTATTATTATTATATTTAATATTATATTATATTATTTATATATTATATGATATTAATATTATATTAATATTATATATATTATATATCACATATTCACTTAAATGCATACATAATCTAGAATTAATATTTATAAATTATATAAATATTATATTAACTATGTATATTGCATATATCTACATAATCTATTTATGATAATTATTTAATATTAATATATATAATATTATATGTTATATTACGATTTAATATTATATTATAATATAAATTATATTATAATATCATTATTATTAATCACTATATATATTATATTACTATACATCTATTAATATTATATTATAATTATCATTAATATCACAAGCGTATTTCCAGAAACAGACCAGATCTCAACACCAATCAAAAAAAAGAACCTTAACCAATCCCACAGACAAAAATAAAAAATAAAACAAAAAAGAAGAAGAAGATCACAAAAAAAGACGTGGTAATTTCTCGAATACAAAAAAAAGAACTTATAGCTATATTATATTTAATATATATCATTATTTTTGTTCTATATAAATATAATAGTTATTAATATTATATATTGATTAAATATATTATATATATATTATATAATATATTAATTATATGATATTATATATATATATAATATATATTATATATAATATATTATAATTAATATAACATGTATATTTATAAATATTATAAACTATAATATAAATAATATATATTTATAATTATATTATATTATATTATTATTATATATAATATATTCATATATATATATATTATATCATTATATTATAATTAATAGTGATATAATGTTCAGCTAATAATATTAATTACATATATAATTATATTTAGATATATTATATTATAATAATTATATTCGAAATATTAATATTAATCTATAATATATATTAATATATATATATATATATTATACGCATATCAAGTATATATATCATATATGTAATTATTATATTATATAATACTTATATTTATATAATATTTTAATATTTTATTTTATATATAATATATATATATATTAACTAAATATAAATCATTTATGATTTAAAACTATTAACAATTAATAGTATTCGTTGAATTAATACTTTAAGTATATATTATATTATTATTATATATTATATTATATATAATAATCCTTATATTTAAGTATAGAATATTTATTATATATATATAATACTATATAATTTTATATTATATCCAAATATATTATAGATATATATATATGAAATGATATATATTATAATCATATTATATCTATATAA
This sequence comes from Trachelipus rathkii, assembly GCA_015478945.1. Classification (NCBI taxonomy): domain Eukaryota; kingdom Metazoa; phylum Arthropoda; class Malacostraca; order Isopoda; family Trachelipodidae; genus Trachelipus; species Trachelipus rathkii. The sequence continues at coordinate 17,168 of JABUQX010099281.1, forward strand.
TTAATTAAATATATATATATATATATATTATAATGATTATATTATATATAAATATATTATATTTTATTATTATTATTCATTTATAATTAATTAATATATTATATATTATTATATTATTACTTATTATTAATTATTAATTATTTTATTATTAGTTATTTCGATGTAAAGGTGGAATAGCAACAAAGAGTATCTTAAGACGTAACTCTATTTCATTAATTGCAATGATGTAGATTAGATGTAAATTATTTCAATAATAATAATATGATATAACTCAAATGTATTAAATATATAAAATAATACAATTAATATAAACATAATAAAATATATATAAATAACAATATGTAAAATAAGTAATATAAAATAAATAAATAATTAATAAAAATATAAAATAAAAATAAATCATGATTCATACTACAATATTATTATATAAAATAATTATAATAATCAAAACATATTATAATACATAATTATATACACATAATAAAAATAATAGCCTTCAAAAATGGTAATTTTCATCAATTCTCTTGCCCTCACAATAATTATATATATAACTATATATATAAATATAAAATATTATAATATATAGTATATACTATAAAATATATACTATATATACTATATTATAGATATAAATTATTATATGCTGCGACGTTTTTACTTGCAAGCTCTTTAAAGAGTATTAGTCGATGTGCAAAATTGAGCTAATCGTTATAAAAAATTAATTGACTTGAAAAAGGCAGATCAGAAATATAAATAAATAAGCATAATACATAATAATAAAATATATAACTATTAATCAATATATATATAATATATAGTAATATATAATTAATAAACATAATATATATATTATTAAAATAATATATCATAATACAGAATGATAAACTATATAATTAAAAAATAATTAATAATATATAAATATAAAATATAAATAATAATAGATCAAATTGTAAGGTAACAAATTTATGCTATGATAGGTTAAAAAAGTACTATTAAGAATCGGGTAGATGTAGAGTTTTATTATTTATTAAGTTCACATTATTAAACCACACTGTGTTCAACTAAACTACAAACAACTAACTACTAAACTACTACATTACTTACATACTACTAATACCACAACTACTACTACTAATAATAACAACAATAATAATAATAAAGTAATAAATACTGAAATAAATAATAATAAATAATTAATACTTTCATTTCATATTTCATATTCCATGCATATTTCAGAACGATCCCTGAGATGTTTTAAAACCCAATAGTGTTTTAATAGTTGCTTTTTTTTATTTTATTATAAAATGAATTCAATGAATTTGCTTCTTGTTACCTTCCTAAATCAGTTTGACTTTCTATTTCTTTTTATAATTATCAATAGTTTAGAAGCCCAGCGTATTCCAACCTATAAGCCTCGCGACCCCCAAACAGTTAGTAACGCTCTCGACCCCCTAAAAGTCCCAGATAATAATATATATATGATATATATAATATATAAAATATATATAGATAAATAATATAATATAGTATATATATATGATATATACAGTAGTCTAATATATATATATATATATAATATAGATAATTAATAATAGTATTATTATAGCAAATCCTAATAAAAATACTGCTTTTGGATGCATCAGTCAGTATTTTATATTTAATATGTTATAACTATATTTATAAAAATAAACAACTGTGTAACATATTTAGACTTAATTCATTATAAAAACTGATATATTAATATCGTTATACTACAGTACTATAAAATTAAATTTTTATAATCTTTATATATAGATTCTCTCTGCATATAGCTCAACCTTTTTTTATAAATAAAACTGTACGTCATCACATTTACGTAAATAGAAAAAAGACAGTGAACACACCGGTTAAGAATTTAAAAAACAATAGTTTAAGGAGATATTTAAGATTGGAAGAATATATAAAATAGTTACTAATTACTACTGAGACTCACTAACTTACTTTAATAATAATAATACTAAAATAAATATAATTAAATAAATAAATAAAAAAATATAATGATAAATAAACTAAAAAATAATAAAATAATCAATAAATAATAAATAATATAATAAATTTAATAATAAATAATAATAATATTAATAAATGAAGATAATAATAAACACATAATAATAAACCTATACTAAATGAATAAAATAATAAATATTAATAAATATATTATATAAATTATATAAATATATAATATGATAATTATATAAATAACTGAACAAGTAATGTTTATTATCGGTTCTATAATTCATTAATTCATTGATTATTATTAATATTATTATTATATATATATATTATATTAATTACTTATTATTATATTATTAGTAGTTAAAATAATATATAATTATAATAATTAATAATAGAATTAAATAATATAATAATAATAATACAATAAATTAATAAATAATAAAATAATAAATAAGAATAAATATGTCGGTATATATAACGATTGAATATTATTATAAAGTAAATTTAATTAAATAAAGAATATTAATTACACTTATTGATCAATTACCCATATTTTCACATATAATTTTATACAAATTTTTTTCATTCTATAGATTATGTGTCTGTTTAGCAGTGGATTAATATAGAACTTGAATTAATGGAATCTACAAAGTAATTAGCTTGGAATAAAAATTTTATGCAACTGGGTGAAATATTTTCTGACTCAACTATTTGTGGAGTTTGCGATGTATGATTGACAGATGGTAGGACAGCATTAGAAAATGGAGGATGTGGAGTGAAGCTTAAATTGAAGACCCCCTCCACCTTATCTATCCGTCTGCTATTTCTATGTTTGCATTCAGACTTTTTTTTTTTTTATAATTTTTTATAATTATTTTCATGATAATTGTTAAATATATAGAACTGAAATCTTGGATTTGAGAATCCTCATTTTATTCAATTACTTTTTTAACTTAGCAATTTCGATGTTTATTTTATTTTACTTTTTATCATTTTTTTTCTGTTTTTGAAATTTTATTTTAGTTTTTACTTAGTTCTTATTTTAGTTTTTATTCATGTTCTTATAAAGAGTGGAGAAAATAATTGAAAATAAATTAGGTAAATAAATGAAATCTTTAAAGGTGAAAATAATGTAAGAAAAATGGATTCAATCATATGAAATTCAAAATTAAAATAAACAAAAAAAAATAAAGAGATTAAAATAATTTAGAAAAAAAATTAATGAATAAATCATATATAAGAAAATATAATATATAATAATATAAGATATATAGTAAAAAAAAATAATAATAAAAGAGATATATAATATATATATATAGTATATAATAGTATATAAAATAATTATAATAATATACATAATATATATATAATATAATATATATATTATAAAGTAGTTAATAAAAATAAATTAAATTATATATTATATATAATTATAATAATATATATATATATATATAATAAGTTTATATATATACACAATAATAGATAAATAAATAATAAATTTATATATATAATACAAAAATATATATATATAAATAACATAAGGTAAAGTTGGCAATCGAAATCCTACAATTAATATCAAAAACACCTAAACCAAACATACCTACGAGCCTATATACCAAGGAAGATTGCATATTCCTGAAAAGAAAACAAACTTCCCTAATATAAATAAATATAATATATAAAAATATAATAAGGGCAAATAATAATACTAATAATATATAATTAATATATAGATGAATATATATTATAAAGTAATAAAATAAATATATCACCTCTCAAAGAAAACCAAAGCAATAATACATACACCTAGCCTACATAGGTACGTTTCAAGCAATGTTACCCCTAACTGAATTAACAGCTGCCCATAAAAGCGAATTATATAGTATATAATAAGAATAATAATAATATAAATTATATATATATATATTATTATAATATATATGATACGTATATAGATATATATAAATATAAGAGTA
>JABUQX010099282.1:0-10000 GCA_015478945.1 Trachelipus rathkii
AAGGGAGGAGGTGAGAACCAGCTACACTCCTCAAAGGAGGAGAGATGAGGTAAAATTGAGTAATACTTTTCAAAAGAAAAGAGAAGACGTGAAGACGGGGTATGGTATATCGAAGTTTAAGGGCACCTTAAAGAAGATGTCCGCCCAGGAGTTAAAAGAACACTATGTGTGCTTCTTTTGTGAATCAGTGGGTCATTCGTCCCAAGCATGCCGCTGGGAATGGCCGTACTGCCGAGAATGCATGGCATACCATCGAAGGGGGTCGCAACCTAAGTGTAGAGGAGCACCGCCCTGGAGACCTACCCCAGAAACCCCACTGATGTTCACTCCATACAACAGCAAGATTGATATGGAAAAAGGGGTAAGAGCGAGAAAGCCAGAGTCTTACAACCCAGACAGGCGAGGGCCCAGGACCTTTTCCAAGAAAAAGGGAGGGTACAAGCCCCGAGATGGGAAAGTACAGACTAACGCGAGAGTATATATGGCTGAGAGCCAGCCAAGAGATTTTGAGGTGAATGAAGAAGTGGAGTATGGTGATGAGATGTATGAAGGTGAACTTTCTCATCCTCAGGATAGGATAGAGAAAGAAAATTTTTAGAATCGGGCAAAGAGAAGAGACGTGTGAAAAAGAAGTTTAAAGATAGGGTGAAAAGATGGGAAGTTAGGGAAAAAAGAAAAGAAGTCGTACAGCAACCTTTTAGGCTGGGACGACACTTTTACACGAATGTCTATCTTGCTCCATCGATGAGTAGTAAGGAGGCGAAGACCAAAGTTTTGGTTGACACCGGATCTAGTGTTAGTATTGTCACAGCCCGACGGCTCAAACAATTGGAAAAAGAGGGAAACTTTAAAGTAGCCCTCCGAAAAACCGATTTAGTAGTACAGGGGGTGAACAATAAGCCAACGGTATTAAAGGGAGAAATACAGCTATATCTTCGCCTACATGAAAGACATTACCTCACTACCTTTCAAGTGAGTGATAACGATGGAGAGAATAGTTGGGATATTCTTTTGGGTAGCAATGTTTTGTCTAACATTCCCATAACTTTGAACTTCTTTTCTGCAAAAATGTCTATCAAGGAAGATAGAGAGGTAGACGTTCCGATCTTTGCCGATCCACTCGGAATTTATTTGGTTAGAGAATTTTCTGATGGGAATCTTAAAAGAATAAGAGACCTCAAGAAAAAGGAGGAGAAGTTACCCCAGGCCCGAGGGCCTAGAAGGGGGGGAACCAAGGATTCGAACCAAATTTTCGCTAAACCACCCGCACGTGCTGCGGATAAGCATCTTTTTCCTAGGGAGGCCGCCTTGCCAGTTAAAAACGTACGCAACGCGGAATAAGCATCTTTCTCATAGGGAGGCCGCCTGGTCAGTTAGAAACGTACACGCCGCGGATGAACCTCGCTCCTATAGGAAGGTCGATTTGTCTACATCCCAAGGGGGGAGGACAACCTCTTCAGTTCGAACTTCGAATAGGCAGCAAGTGCCTAAAAATGGAAAAAGAGATAGGGAAATTGTCTTGAAAGGAGAAGCTCAAGGGGAGCCAGACCAGATGAAAAGGAACAAGGTGGGCGTCATGAACCCACCCCTCACTCATCGCAGCGCTGATTCCAGAGGGGCCAGACCCAAACTCAAGCACACTCCCTCAAATTTGGAAGAAAATTTGGGCAAATCCGAAGATTTGGAAGTTTTAGAGAGCGATGACCATGAAGAAGATGGCCATTTGATGATTGATGAAGAAATTAAGATAAATTTAAAGGTAATTGAGAAGATTGTTTTGCCTAGTCAATCCTGCGGATATCTAAAACTCCGACCGGAAACTCAAGATGATTTCGAACTGGAGCGAAAGTGTATACTGACACCAGCTTTCACTAAAGGACCATTGTACGTCGCGAACACAATTAGTCCAGTGAGGGATAACACAGTTATCCTCAGTTATATAAATTTGAGTGACAAATCCTTTTATTTGCATAAAGGTGTGAATCTAGGAGAAGGGTATCCGATTATTAGCAAACCAATCAGGAGAAGCACAGACGATAGAGGACACCAGAGAACAGTTTCTGCCAATGTAGCTACCTGCTCAAAAGGTCTTACGAAGACAGAGTTAAGGCGAGTGTACAAAGAAATCATCGAAGAGAAGATGTCAAAAGAAGATGCAGAAAACTGTCTGCTCGAAAAACCCGTAGTATCTTGGAGGAACATTGTTTGGAGCTCCTCATGGACTACCATGATGTATTGGCACTAGATGATGATGCTGTCCCAGTCTGCCCGCTTCAGAAATTTAAGATTGAGCTGTTACCCGATGCCCCGAAGGTCATTTTTCGTAAACAATACAGATTACCGCACCGGTACTTGCAGGACATCGATGATTTCACCGATTCTGCACTGAAAAAGGGGTACATCAAAGCAGGATACAGCCCCCACTCGTCTCCGTTACTGGTGGTGGCCAAAAAGAACAGTTCAAAGCCTAGGGTGTGTCTGGATTACAGGTACCTCAACTCCCATAGCATTCAGGACGTGTTTCCTCTGCCTTCAATCGACGAGATTTTTACATCCCTAGGGGGTAATACTGTATTTACATCCGTAGATTTATTGGATGCATACAACGCCTTGGAGATAGAAGAGGAGACGCAAAAGTTGATGGCATTTAGGACGAGGAAGGGCCTCTGGTGTCCCACTCGCTTGATGTTCGGCCATAAGAATGCTCCTAGCATTTATGCCCGCACAATGACAATGGCCTTAAATCATCTCCTAGGGCCTGTAGCACAAGTCTATCTAGACGACGTATTGGTGCTAGGAAGGAACGTGCCAGAACACTTTGAAAATTTGAAGAAAGTGCTCACCGCTTTCAGAGAAAATAAGCTGAGAATAAAATTATCCAAATGTAGTTTCCTACAATCAGCCGTTTTGTACCTGGGATTCAAGATAGGAAGACATGGAATTAGCCCAGATCCGGCCAAGGTAGAAACAATGAAGAGTTTCGTCCCTCCTACAAATGTGAAGGAGACACAGAGTTTACTTGGTTTCTTCTCTTATTTTCGCTTCCTCATAAAGGACTTTGCCGCGGTAGCACAACCTTTGTATGATTTGATAAAGAAAAATGTCCCTTTCCTTTGGACGAAAAAACAACAACAAGCTTTCGACACCTTGAAAGAGAAACTAGTGGTGCAGCCACAACTAACTTTCCCTGATTACAGCAAAGAATTCTTCGTGAATACAGACGCCAGTAATTACGGAATCGGAGGAGTGTTATACCAACTGACAGATGAAGGGAAAGAGAAACCCTTATCTTTCGTGTCCCGGGTACTCAGAGGAAGTGAGTTAAATTATGATACGATCGAAAAGGAGTGTTTAGCCGTGGTGTTCTGCTTGCAAAAGTTCAGGAACACCATCTTCGGCTATAAAGTCACTATCATCACTGACAACCAACCTATCATCACCGACAACCAACCTCTCTGCTTTATTTTTCGAAATAAACAGCAGACCGGCCGGTTAGCTAGATGGAATCTACTAGTAAACAGTTTCTCACCCACCATAGTATATAAAAGAGGAAAGAATAATGTTGCCCCAGACTATCTGAGTAGGCACCCGGCATCTAATGTGTTCCTGGTAAAAGAAATAGCGAAAACAGGGAAAACAGAGAAAGTAGAGAAAGCAGAAACAACAGAAAAGCTCCCTCGAATAGATTTCGCTTTGAGTCGGGAAAATTTCATCAAAGAACAAGAGAAATGTCCCCGTGTAGGAAAATTGGTGAAATGGGCCGAAGAGAATCCCAGAACACACCCACACATCTTAATAAAAGGCATCTTACATTACGCTGTGGAAGCAAAACCTTATCTTGTACATGTTCCGGATAGTATGATTTACAGTGTAATAGACCAGTGCCACGCTTCACTAGCTAGCGGGCACGGAGGTCAGCAAAGAACTGAAAAGAGAGTGGAGGAAAAATACTATTTTCCTGGTATTTAAAACTAGTTAAGAATATTGTAGTTCCAATGATGTGTCATGCGCTCAGAACTAAGGGTCCTAAAACCCCCTGTCAGCGCGGAGATACAATCGTGCCGCTGCCCGTACCACACCCTTTCCCACGCGTTCATGTTGATCTAGTATTGGAAAATTAGCCGCTTGTACAGGTCAGGAGCAAATAATCTTAGTATTCGCTGACGTTCGTAAACACGTCTATGTTGAATTTAGTGGCACTTGCAAGACGAAGAACGAGCGAAGAATGTTGGCCAGAGCCATTGCAAGAGAGGCATATGTAGAACATAGTGCTCCTCAAACTGCTTGTCTCTGACAATGTTCCTTGGGAATTTACTATGATCAGGTATTAAAGACCTATGTAATGCGTGGGGTAAGAAGGTGGAATTTTGCCTTTACAAACATCGCCAAAATGGTGTTGTTGGAAAAGAATAAAATGCTGATATTTGAATCTTTCTTGCGACACTACGTGAATGCAAATCACCGAGACTGGGATAAGTACCTGAGCTTTGCCCAAATCGCTATCAATTCCGCGTATAATCGATCTATAGGGTCTTCTCCCCATTTCCTTCTGCATGGGTATATAAAAAGGCTCCCTTACGAGATGCCTGATTATGTATCACCCTTTGTGAATAAGTCTGAGAAAATGAGATTCATTTCGGACGAAGTAGATACGATAGTAGAGAGGATCGATTATATAAGAGATTTGGCAAGAGAGAAGTTAGAAGCGGAAACCACAAAAACTTTGGAGCAACAACATAAAAGGGCCAAACAAAGAGAGTTCAAAATAGGAGATTATGTTTTCGTTAGAGCAGTTAAAAAGCCCCATCAAAGTTCGAAATTATGTGTCAAGTTTGACGGGCCATATATCGTCCAATGTTTGAGAGGACCTAACAAATTGATGGTGTATTGTTTAGATTCAGGCCGAACCTTCCCTGTCCATGTGGACAACGCCAAGGCGATCCCGGCAGAAAAGTTCACCGAGTCACATTTTGACTTTATGAATGATGAAGTCTGGAATCCCCATGCGGTGAAGGAAATGTTAAGCTCCAAAGAACAAAAAAGGGAAAGAATTGAGGAAAGACAACAGAGAAGCGACCCAGGAGTCTCTTCTGAGAAAGAAGAAGAAGAAGGAGAAGAGGAGGAAGAAGAAGAAGAAGGAGACGAAGAAGTAGAAGAAGTAGATGAAGTGGAAAAAATTTCTCCTCCCACAGATCAAGTGTCTTCCCAATATTCCATTTCCGAAATTCCCATAACGCCACAACATTCAGTCCGGACACAGCATACTTTCCAAACTTCGCCCAGTCCTCCCACAATCTCGCCATGAATACTTACAACCCTTACCTTACCCCCCCACCTCAGCCGTTACCGAGTAGTACGAATCTTGGAGCCATCGCCGACTCGTGCAAAAAGCCTCGACCCGGTGAGAAACCTGAAGGAGAAAGTAAACCCGTGGAGAAAGAAGAAGAATTTAGCGAGTGAGATTTGTAGAAAGAAGAGGGGGATACAGCGGATTAGTAGCCGAAGAGCGCGTCCAGACATGTTGAATTTAAGTTGGTTCCACTCCAAAAATTGGACTTCCAAAAAACTCCTCCACACTGCTGGTTCGGAGAAAAGAGTTAGACCCGTCTTTTATCCCCAATTCAACAAGATTGATTTCCAAGAAAACCCTGTTTCAAGAAATTTCTTGCAGGAGCCACCAGCCACACGAAGGTGAGGTGATATGGAGCCTATTGGTGGCAGCCCTCCAAGAGGCAAGATTCCCCTGTGAATACTCTCCTATTTGCCCCAGTAAAAGATGGCCGCTACCCCATTCCCCCGGTCGTAGATTCATCTCCTAAGGATTTCATCCCCAGACAACAGAAAACAGGACCCTTCTTATCGGCCCCATAATTCTGTTTACTGGTCCTAGAGGATTCTACACCCCGCAGTTTACCCGAAGTCAACCAAGGCATGAAGGAAACAAGCTTTACAGCAAACAGCCCGAGCAAAGTGACCAACACGCGTAGACTTACAGCGAAGGATCCTTCCAGCCTGTCCACCTGTCGATTGGATTTGAACACCACAGTCCGTGGAGGGAAAACTTGGTATTTGACCTCCTGGTTACTAGTTCATCCCAATTTTGTATATACTTCTGTTATATTCCCTAGATTTGAGAGAAATTCTTTTAGTTTGTATAATGATTCTTCTTATTCTGTACGTTCTAAGAATCGATCTTTTATACTTTTAAGTGAACTTATGGAAACTACATTTCTGCTCGTCGATTTGTACGTGAAATTTTTTTTTTATTGTAATGTAAATACTATTGATTATTTTGGGTAAAACCAGCGAATGGTTTGAATATAGTAGAGCATAATTTTAATAAAATATTCTTTGTAATATGTACACATTCTTTTAAAATTTAAGAAAATTATTCGTGTTATAATAACATATTCATAAGTTATTTCTAATCTTATAATTTAGAACTTTAACTTCTATATATCTTATTTAATAGATTAATTTCAATACTATTTTCTTTACCATTTTGCTATATAAATTCCAAAACTTTTTTTAAAAATATGTTCACTCTCAGAACAATTACATCAATTTTTTAATACATAACAAATTAGAATACAAAATATAAAATCCAAAAAAACTTTTTCTCTTTAATGAAAACTAAAATAATTTAATTAATTAAACTAATAAAAAAAAATTAGAAAGTAAGCTACTAATTAAAAATCATTATTAATTAATTAATAATAAAACTAACTATTTAAATAAAGCAACTTAAGTTTTAAATTAAGATTTATAACTTTTATTAAAAAGATCTTACTTTTAATTTGAATTCACAGGTCGTGTTTTCTTCTGAAATTTATTTTACTTTATTGTTAATAAAAACCTAACTCCTTTTAATCTTAACCAATCTAATTTTAAAATTGTTATTAAACATAATTAATCTACCTTTAAATATTCTCAAACCAATAATACATGTATTAATTAAAAATAGTTCATCATTAATTCAATACCATGTTTGATCTACTCATCAATCTATCAACATCTCCAAACAATCTCAAAAACGAAAAATTAATAAACAAAATTATTCTACCTATTTATTTCTCTATATCTTAACTATAATTAACTTCAGTGAAGTATACCCTCTTATTATAATTATCTCCTAATTTCCTCCATACATTAAAAACAATCACCAATAGCAACTAATACTATACACCAACTCTCAAATGAATCCTGTCAGGAAATTTCTGAAACCATTTTTTCTAAACTTTCAACACAATGATTTTCAAGAACTAGAAATCAAATAATGAATCCTTTTTAAAAATTTAATCCCATAAAACTTAACTAATTAGTTATTACCTTTTATCTCTTCAATATCTAAAATAAGCTATTCCTCTTTTAATTTATAACTTCCTCAAACATTCCTCTTTTCACTCCTTCCCATAGTTATGAACTACTTCATAATATCAAACATCATTAATTATTCTCTACTTCAAACTTATATTACCCTAATAAAGTAAAACATTAAATCTAATACTTCTTACTCAATAAACACTTTGATATATCTTACAAAAATTAATTCAATTTCCTTATTATTCAAATCTACTCACAATATTTAAACCAATTGGGAAGCATCAGGGCGTTAATAAATTTAATTGAACAAACTTTCATAATTATCATCAATCCACCAATTTATTGAAAAATTCACTTCCAATTATCTAAAATTAATATAAACTTAACTCTCATACCTTTTTTTTCTCCAGTCTTTCTATTACCTTTCTTTTACTATAAATAACAATACAACTAATCTACATACATTTCATTCCTCTATAAACAAAAAAACTTTATCAAACTTTCTTAAACTTATTCTTACTCATCAATCCTCATATATCCCTTATAACCTAATCACCATTAATTCCTTTTCATCTCATTTCAAATACTTCATGGCAGCTTCAAGCCGATACCTTTTAATTACTAACCTTCTTTAAATCAATCTTTTCGAACTTATTTCACTTTTACATTAACCCCAAATAATTACTATCTTTTTACATTATTAAATTTACTATACACTTATCTTAATTAATCTTCACACTATCTCTTCTACATTTATTCCTCAATTATCCTTTTTAATAACCTCACATCAGTTTTGTTTTTTTTGTTTTTTTTTTACTTTCGATCAGTGAGCAGGGTGGGCGGTGGGGGTGTGTTTTGTGTGTGGCGGGTGTGTCGGGGTGGGGTGTGTGGGTCTGGGTGGGGTGTATTTGGTGGTGTGTGGTGTGTGTGTTGTGTGGGTTGGACTGGTCTTGTTTTAGGTGTGGGTGGTGTAATGTGGTGTGGGCGGTGGGGTGTTTGAGTGTCGTGTGTGGGTGGGTGGGGGGTGGTTTGGTGGGTGGTGGGGTTGGAGGGAGGCGGTGGGGTGGTTGGGGGGAGGGGGGGTGGGGGGTGGGTGGGTGGTAGGGGTGGTCATGGTGGGGTTGTGGGGGGTTTGGTGGCCAGTTCTGGTGTGACGGGCGGTCGTGTTTCGGTGTGGGAGTGCGGTGAGAAGCGAGTGGGTGGAGCGGTGTTCGGGGTGGGGGGGGGGGTGGTGGGGGGGGGGGGAGTTGGGTGTGTTGTTCCATCTTGGGTAGAGTGGTTGTGGGTGACCTACCGGAGTCCGGACGACGGCACAGTCTTTTGGTCGACTGACTCTCATCCGGACCATCGAGCCCACTCATCCGCATAGAGCTCATCCTATGCATCTAACAGCTCTACCATCAGTCTCATCTACCTTCACAGACTCCTGGCCTGGCGCAGCCGACCTAGCAGCTCACTCTTCAGTAAATACCGACGAAACTACCTCCGCAACCGTACAGGGATCCGAGCCCACTACTGCGCTCTCCTGCCTTAACCTAGAGCAGCAGCACATCCCGCATCCATCATATCGGCATCTATCAACCCGCACACTGGACTAAACAACCACCTACTATCTACCACCCTCGCCATAATAACATTGTCATCCAACCCAAGTGGATAACAACATCAAGACAGCGAGATCCATCCAAGAAGCCGCATCACTCTCCAGAATAGCAGTAAATGGACCCACTACCCATAGGACACACAACACGACACCTCCCACACTACTCCTAGAACAGCATTAACTGACGACAGATTCCAGTGCCCTACACCCCGAAGCTCCCAAGTGTTTGCTTCCATTGATGATCAGTCTTGTTTACTATCTTTAATCTTGAATTTCACCAATGATTTTTCGCACTGCCCTATTGCAGAATACAAGACTATCGAACCTTATACTGTCGCTTTAGGACACTTCACCCTTATTTCTTTTTCAGAAAAAACTAGGGCTTCAATCGCATGTGAGAAACCCAATTCTATCCAGCATGTCTATGACTATGTCTTTACTATTCCTCACGGATGTGCTTTCATTTCTTCTAAGTTTCAGTTTAAGAATCCTATCCACCTAGAAAAAGAACATAACCCTCTCTTCCTTAATTTCTTACTCTGATCACGTTTTATTCAACTTCTTATCTCACGTTGCTTTACCTAACATTTCTTCTGTTTTGTTCCCTAAGTTTCAAACTTTAAAAGAAATTCATTGGAATCAAAGATTGGATCAATTAAATCAAACAATGCATCCTTTCACACCGTACTTCCCACAAATTAAATTCATCCCATATATTGGAGGAGGAACTTCTGGCACGATCTTTTTCATTATAGTTCTTGTCATCGCGTATTTCGTTTGGACTAAAAGAGTATTCCTTTGCAAAATGTGTATGCCGAAGGGACCAACACCAACTGAAAGCATTCCACTTCAGGCCATCCCAACACCCAATGTTCGAATACAATTAACACCTGAAGATACACCTTTAAACAACCTGGTTCAGATAAGATCTCGACCCAGTTCCCCAGCTCCTGTCCAACGCTTGTCTTTACTTCCGAGACCTCCTATGCCTCTTCCTAACCCTCGAGCTATTACCTCTTCTGAAAACCAAGTGACGTATTCTAATTGAAATCAATATTAACGTTCAAGATTCTC
>JABUQX010099282.1:15000-17500 GCA_015478945.1 Trachelipus rathkii
AACAGTTTCTCATCGGCGTCGCCTGCACCTCAGTCGATTGGAGAACGGTCCCCAACGCGTCACAGAGGAAACGGTGGCTTACCGCAGTCAATGGACGTGACGTAGTGGAATGAAGATAGAAGTAAAGGGGATAGGAATTTAGACCGGGAACACCCGGAGGGGGATCCGAGAGCACGATCGTGGTAGCAGTTTTCCTATGCGAGACCCAGCTGGCGCGGGGTCACCTGGGCAGGCTGGGTAGACAAAGGAATCGAGTTGGGCGTCGAGGCCATAAGAGCCTCCGCTGGTCGAGAAGGGGTAGTCCCAGAAACGGAAACGTCGCCTGGGACTAAAGGGTTGGGGAGAGAAGAACTCAACCCAACCATTTCGTCAACAAGGGCGTCGAAGCCCCTGTTGGATACTGGACTGGGAGCAGCCAGGAAGAGGCCGGGATGGGAGCCCGGCGGATGGTAAGACTCGTCTTTCTTTAAACGTTTTTTCTTTTTCTTTTTTTCATAAAGACAACTCCAAAAAAACATCAGCACCGCAATAGGTGAACACAAATGATGAATATAAAAAACAAAATATAACCTGGGAGCGCAACCGCTGAAACCGAGACCACCACACGCCCAGAGCATGATACCTTCCCCCTCCCAGAAACCCCACCCCGTAGTGCGGTTCATGGGTGTGGCCTCGGCAAAGCCTCCCGGAACTCCGCGTCCAGTCCAAAAGATGAAAAAATGCCAGCCGTGCACCATACGGATAAGACGCGAAGCCCAAGATTATACACCCAAGTGCAGGACAGCCTCCTCAGAGGTTAAGCCAAGGTTCAGGTCCCCAACAATAGGCGGCTCGGAGAAAGACGAGAACAAATCGATTTGAACTGTACCTTCACCCACGGGAAGGAGGGCAAGATGGGCACAAGACAGGAACAGAGACAACGGCACGACATCCACCAGGATTCAGGAGGAAATTGGGAAGACTCCCAAAAGAGAGACCAGGACTACGTATGGTAGCACGTACAAATCATGGAGGATAAGGGAAAAAAACTGGGAAAGGGATGGGCAATTTATAACGGTATAAACAAAGGAAAAGATAATGAAGATAATAAAAGCAATAATAATAATAAGAAAAATAAAAACAAAAAAGGAGAGGAGGAAACAAGAACAAAATATAACAAAAAGTAAAAGAATGAACGTGGCTTTTCGCAGACACAAAGTGTCTGTGCCCAAACTCGAAGACAACGAGGCCACCTTCGTGAAGAGGAGTCATTTGCTATTAATAATATATTTTTAACTATAGTATGAAAGCCATGGATAGATATTTATCAATATCTGTAAAGGTATAAGATTTACAATTAGTAATCAAAATATTAATAAATAATTCCTAACAACTACAAGTTAATGCAATAATCTTTACCTTAATAATCTTAGAAGATACTCTTTGTGTAGCACAAAAACTCCAACTCAAAGATTATTTAATCAATATATTACTAAGCTTAATTTATTTATTTTAAGTTTACAATTAGATTAAAAAGATCAACAGGTGAATCAAATGAAAAAAAAATTAAAAACACGATTTTTTCAATCCTAGTTTTTTTTATAAATAATAATAATAATAATAATACACTTTTTTTATTTCCACCTTTCAACATTTTTTTTTCAAGTATCCTTTCTGATTACATTCAAAGCTGCACTCAGAGCATTTAAATAATTTTACATTAGCCTGAATAAGGTGTAATGTACTATTTCTTTTGTGATTAAATTAATAGTTACACTCTGAACATTTATTATTATTTTTTTTTTTTTTAATTTCTCTCTATTTAGAGGTTTTTATCCTTTCATGCAGGTCTAAACCTTAGACCTACGTCACGAAGGATTTTTAGGTACTCCCTAGCACGAGTCTTAAGATTGCTACGCTCTTTCTGATCACCTCCATGGCTACATCCTTAACCATGATGTTAGGTAATTTTTTTGAATATGTAGTCATACTTTTCTTTACCACTCTGTAATGTTGCTCCAATAACTATCGGTATAATTTCAATATCCTCCATCCCCCACATTCTTCTTATATCATATTTCAGTCTTAAATATTTTATTTCCTTTTCCCTTCCATATAATGTTATTCTAATATCACTACTTATTCCGATCTCCTTTATCATGCAATTTTTTGTTCTCTTTTCATTTACTACTATGTCTGGTCGGTTATGTGGTGTGGGTATTGATGTTGGTATCGTATAGTCATACGATATTGTTGCAGGTTTGCGATGCCAATATTTGTCTGTTTCTATTTCAGTTATATTTCTGGCATAACTTCACGTGAATCATATTGCAAATTGCGTTATGTCTGTCTGTATATATACCCATTCATAGTAGTATTTCAAATCCCCTCAAAATATGGTTCACGGTCTACACTTTTCTGCGATTTCTTCTTTCTCTATTTTTTTCTGAACCAATTCGTTCTTGGGATCTGGTACTGTGCTGCTATTAAATTAGGCTAGACTTGAAACGTTCTTTTTTGG
>JABUQX010099282.1:22500-27056 GCA_015478945.1 Trachelipus rathkii
AAAAATCGGTTCTTTTCGCCTTTGCATGCACCGCTAATTGTAGGGGACCCGAACCTCGCCTAACCAGGGTAGGAGGATGTCCTTCGGTGCATAATCCTGGTCTCAATGTGAAATTATTTGTGTTCCGTGTGGTTCACGGGTGGGAGGCTGGCGTGGAGTTCTGGGAGCATCTTCCTAGGTCACATGCACAGCCTACCCTACGGGGTGGGGTCCAGGAAGATGTGTGAGTATCTAGCCTGTGACCTGGTGTGTGGAGGACTACCCTTTCTTATTAAAATCTTTCCAATCCTTCCTGTTATTTACTTTTATGTTTATTGCGGAGAAGTTTGTGGTTTAATTTTTATGAAACTGGCTCTTCAAGATAATATGTTATTAAAACAAGGCGAGTACTACTAATATCTATCGGGTTCTAGACCAGGTCTTTCTGCTATAATTCCTTCAACTTCACCTGGAAGTCCTCTGCCTACCCTAACCATCCCAGGTGCCCAAACGATTGGGGCAATCCCGAAAAGGTACCCCTGGCCCTAGTCATTCTCATTTGTTTACTCCATATGCTGCTCCCCCTCCGGGAATAATATAATACTTATAATACTTAATAATACTTATAATACTTAATACTCCTGATATAATACTTATTGCGAATCACCACCTCCAAAGCTTTTACTGAGCAAAGAACCATCATTCTTATCGATGCACTTGAAAAAGCTTTGGGAGTTGAAGACTTACCCCAGTCACGTTAATGAGAAATGGATCCCTTTTCGTTCAAGCTACTACCCGGAATTAGTGTTCCATCTTGTCATCCTTAACGTCTCTCGGAAACATCCCTCTTATTTCCGCTCCTGACGAAATAAACACATCGAAAGACACTATCTAATCATTAGAACATAAAAACGAAGATATTGCTGTCATTCTAAGAAATCTCCAGCAGAAAAGATTTCCCCCTCGTCTGTACTCGCCTGACACTCCCAAATCCTCATTTATTGCTGACCTTTAACACCCCTCTTCCACACTCGAAAGTGAAAATAGGGTTTACAAGCTACAGCGTTTGTACGTTTATTACCTGACTCAGACGTTGCTTTAAATGCCGAAGGCTTCGTCATCCCCGAAAATACTGTAGGGGACTGTATGACATATGCTCTGTCAGACTATTTGTGAAAAACACTAAACTGCAAAAACTGTGGAGGACACCACGGTGCCTCTTCCTTGAAATGCCAGTCTTATCTGTTTGAACAGGTTTTGGAGTTATGCACTATACAAATATTGAACAGGAGAGATGCCATACACTAGCTCAAAAGACATATTCTACAAGACAATGCAATCTTATGCTACAATAGCAGCAGCCCCCTGCCTCATCGTGTCAACCCACTGACACAACTCCATTCCAGTAGAACTCTTCCCCCCCAATCCTAGTGAGACTCGAACAGTTACTGTAACTTGCCTGCCTACAGTGCCAATACTAACGACTTTTCATATGGTACAAACGCAGCCTTTGATCCAATCTCCTGTTCAAAATGCCATCAACAACCTTACTACGAGTACTATTTTTCAACTAACTAACAATGAAACAAAGTTAGTTCATCCCCCACAAAGCTTGGAGAGAATTTCCTGCCAATACACTCTGTCCTATACCCTCCCGATGAGTTCGCCAAACTCGCGTAAAAGGCCTGCGTCTATGTCCTCTAATCCGTCTCCCACCATTAGCCAAATTCCTGAAAAAAAGATGTTCCTAAACAGAAACAAAAGATTAAAAACCAAGTTAAAGATTATTCGGTTAAATACAAAACATCCGAATTTTTTAAAGCAAAACACACTGACCCCTGATGTAAAATATGAAACTCAGAGGAGACATCGCGATAAGTCTATT
This sequence comes from Trachelipus rathkii, assembly GCA_015478945.1. Lineage (NCBI taxonomy): Eukaryota > Metazoa > Arthropoda > Malacostraca > Isopoda > Trachelipodidae > Trachelipus > Trachelipus rathkii. The sequence goes on from JABUQX010099282.1 coordinate 24,365, forward strand.
TCTGAGACAAAAGAAATGACATCGATAGATTGTACCCAAACAATCAGATATCGAACAACCCATCAACCAAACCTCTGATAGCTTGCAGGATTCTTCCAGCCTTTCTGAATCCTCCTATAACTCTTCCGAATGTCAACTCCATAACTCCCCTTTCTTCAGTGAAAAGTTGTGCAGAAAATATCTCGCAGCTCTAACAACTCTCCACAGTCCTCCGATATGGGCCTGATATTACCGATACGATTTCTGCTCCAGCAGCTGTTGCAGAAGATTAAGTCATAGTTTTGCTAGCCACTCGTGCTCTTCCCGCTATCCTTGAAGCCTTTCAAAAGTTGAGAATTAACAGTGCACCACAATACTTTTCAAAACCACACACATTCACTATCAACTCTTCATTACTACCAATGTTACGCAGATTTTCGAAGTATTCCCTCCACACCCTCCTCACATCCGTTTCATTAATAATAATTGTGTGCAGAATATACCTTTTAATTCTTATCGTTCTCAACGTAAAAGAAATGGTTGTTATTTTATGATAATATAAATGTAACACAGTTCGGCGAAGAAAACTTTCTCTTTGTCATCTGATTCAAAATTTGCATCTGAACCGTTTTCATTTATTTTATTCAACAACAAAGAAACATTTTTCAGACTCATAAATACCTATAAAAGAAATTCAATAATAATAGATAATAATAATAGATAATTATAATATAATTAATAATAATAATAATAATGAATAATTAATAATAATAATAATAATAATAATAATAATAATAATAATAATAATAATATAATAAGTATGATTTGATGTTTGTGTTGGTGAAGATGTTGAAATATGTGATAAATGTTAAATCAGTGAGAGAGTTGGGGATGGGAATATCAGATCATTATCATGTTGCTTTAAGTATGGTTAAGTTATGGTGGAGAGGAAAGAGACAAGGAAGGAAAAGAGTGTGGAGAATTTAAGAGACGAGATAGTTAAGTAAACGTAAGGTATAGAGGAAAAGTACTGAGAGAGCACTAAGAATAAATCAGTTGAAAGTGAACAAGATGAAAACTGAACAAAATCTGGACGCAGAATGAAATAAGATTGTTGGTAGTGCAAGAGAAGAAGTATGTGGATGTACTAAAAGTAGAAAGTAAGAATTCAATGACGAGTGGCTGAATGAAGAGGTGATGCAAGCGGTTAAAAATAAAAAAGCAGGAATGATTGAATGAGGTCTCAAAAGAAAGGTGTGGAAATATATATAAGGAGTAAAAAAGGGACTAAAAGTTGCATACCGTAGGAGGAAAGTAGAGGTAAATGAACAGTTTGGAGGAGGAATGAATGGAAGACTTATAAGGGATAGGAAGTTCTTCTTAGAATGAATAGGGTTGAGTGTAAGAATAAATGACTAAATGGAATTTTTTCAGAGAATATATGAATATGGGATTGGGATTTTCGTTGACTGTGAAATGGTGTGAAGGAGTGTGTGTGTGTGTGGTAGGGAATCACTTCGAAAGCACCCTAGGGCAGTAATGAAGAGGTGATAGTGAATGTGTGTGGGGTTGGGGATGTTAAATCTGCAGAAATAGATGGAATTACTGGGTGAAATGACCAAGAATGGAGGGGAAATTGTGTGATTTACTGGATATGGAAGTATGTAACAAAGCATTTGTGAAGAGTATAGTTCCGAAGGATTTGAGGAGAGTGCTAATGGTACATCTTAATATAAGGAATTAACTGGGGGATAAGGGGAACTGGTAGGACTAGTAGGAGGATTAGTTTTTGAGTGTTGAGGGAATATATATGCTGGCTGATATTTTAGTTGATAGAGTACGTCGGATAGACTGAGAGGACTGATTGGTGAAGAAAAGGTGCATTTTCAGAAGGGTAAGAGTATATGTAATTCAAATTTTTATATTGAAGAGAAATGATTGAAAATGAGAGAGAGAGAGAGAGAAGAAATTGTATTTAGAGTCATTCCATGTCTCATCTATTTTAGGAAATAACCCTGCACAACCATCATAGATGTTGATTAAATTATGTGTATAGAGTCTCAAATGTCTCAAACGGACTTTGGTAAAGTTTAAGGTTCGTCGGTGGTAAACTTGTTTAGATATAGCCATTTGTTTAACCCCACTATGACCATGTACGGTATGACTGAGATTTTTACAACTTTGAGACATATCTATGTTGCTATTGTATTTAATGGAAGTAATAAAAACTTTTACCGACCTTGTGCAATGAGCAAATTGCAGCAAAGTTGACCGAAAAAATTTATCCTTCAAAAAAATTTAGTTTAAGATTGTATAGCTCCCCAAAATAGTTTAGTAATGAATGTGAAATTTTATCACCCAATGTTTTAATTTAACAGTTTTCGAATGTAAAACTTTAATAACTACCTAGCTCTTTTCAATAGTTTACAAACTAAGTGTAAAGTTGATAATTTTTTAAAAAGGCTAAAAATAGGGTATTTTGAACACGTATTTACCAAAAGATACTTCCATTAAATGGACCACAAAAAGTTGTATAGGCTGGATAAGTTTCATCTGTTTTAATACAATAGCAACAGAGATATGTCTCAAAGTTGCCAATATCTCACATCTTTATGGTTTGGTCAAAAAAATGGCTATATCTCCACAAGTTTTTCAATGTTGAACATAAAACTTTAACAAAGGTCGTTTTAGACGATGTGCGGGAGTCTATACA
>JABUQX010099283.1:7500-24251 GCA_015478945.1 Trachelipus rathkii
CGAGATTAAGTTAAGCCTAACGAGAGTTAGTTTCGAGCGTGATGACGTAATCTCGTCGTTTAAAAATATGGAAGAAGCGCCGTAATAAGTCAGTATGCCATACACTCCATTTTTTATTAATAAACATCGAAAGATTCGATTTCCGAAGGAAATGGATCTGAGTCGAAAAAACGATCCCTGTAAGGGATGTTTTTTTTAACGCACTCCGACTTCGTTTTCCGCGAAGGTTTCATCATTCGCATCCCGGTTCATGAGTCCGTATATATCTACATAGGGTTAGAGTTAACGTATTGCTTTCACTTGGTATATGTTCTATGAAAGTGATTAACTGATCATAGGTGAAGTTTTGGTGACGGCGTAGGTCCCTCCTAAGGGGTTGCTGCGCCCCTTAGCGCCAGGTCAATTCGTCCTGAAACCATGTTAGGCTTAACGTATCGTGGTATTAAATTTGGATGTGAGCTATATGATGACTGCAATCTCGTCGTAGACGAGATTACGTCATCATCTGTGTCCTTCCCGTAAGGGGGGACGCTGCCCCCACAAAAAAAAAAATATAATTTACAATTGACATCGTAGAAGATTGAAACTTGGAGACAGGGGAGAGGAGTTCGAGGCAGAGACGCGGAGATGAGTTGGTTCAGGATCCGGGAAGTCCTAGGACCCCCCGGAAAGGGGGGTTTAGTTGAAAAAAGAAGAAGAAATGCCTGGAATAAAAAAAAAAAAAAACAGAGGAAGAAGAAGAAGAAAGGAGAAAGGAGGAAGAAAGGAAGGAGGAAGGAAGGAGGAAAAGAAGAATAAAAGATGAGGAGTCTAGAAGGAGCAAGCACGAACCGGTGTAAGGAGCACTGCGGTGCCGAGTTAAAATAAACATTCATATAACACCAATGTTGGTGTGCTTATAAGGGTTATGGAGGTCGTAGAGTTCGAATATGATGTTTAAGTCTGTGTAGGGTGTCTAGGACCCCCATAGAGGGGGTCCTGACTGAAAAAAAGAGCAGGCAGAGTGCAACAACAAGGTCGACAGGAGGAATGAAGAAGGATGAAAGATTGAATAAAGAAAGGAAGAATGGATGAAGGAGTCTGTTACTAGAGGAGTAAGGAGTTGAAGATGCACCGGTGCTGGCTCCGGTGCGGTGCGGAGTTATTAAATTTTTGTGTAATGATAAATGTTGGTGGTCTTATAATATGTTATTGGGTTCTGTGATTTCAGAAAATAATGGTTCAGAAACATCAAGAATTAAATAAAATAAATAAATAAATAAATAAATAAATTTCTTTATTCTTTTTATGTTTATAACTTACAAATTTACGTTTTTTACATACCCTAAGCAGTAATCAAACTAAATGAAAATTACATCCAGCAGCATCCACTCCCTCCTGACCATAACTGTGATCTTTGATCTATTGATAAGGGTCACATTTTGAAAAGTATCATTTTTGGATAACATAACATAAATCAAGTCTTTATACAAACTCAATCATATATGGCTGACGTAACAAAGTTTTTCAGTAATAAAAGGCTTACTTAGCAAATCATCTGAAACTATGAATAACACCACACAGAGAAACTTAGCTTTCATCTTTAAACAAGATATAACGGTTAAAGTTAATCAGAGTTTCACACTTAACACAGTAACAGTTAACTAACAAACATGTAAACATGGTTTCACACTTTGTCAAGGCATGTCTCTAAATAAAATGTTAATTTTACATTACATGGTAATATGTAACAAATTTAAGAAACGTGTGTAATTATGATTCAGACAAATGAGTAACTCTAACGTAACAAGTTTTTCATATTAATAAAGTCAACATAACATTATCAGAACTAAGAATAATAATGTACAATGAAGCCAGGCCCATCTTAAGCAAGAATAAACTGCTAACATTACAAAGATTCACATACAACCTACAGCACTAATCCACTTAATGCATATCTCTGTAGAGAACTTAAAAGTCCATGGAAGAATTTTCATCATAACTTGTACTTCATATAGTTATTGATGAATTCTTCATGAACCAAGAGAATTCTTGAACATATTCGAAAATGCTGTTGCTATGAATGTAATTGATGTATATTCCAACCTCATTACGAATCCTATCATAGTCTAATCTCCGTATGAGGGTTGGATCAATTTCATTTTGACGAAATTGATTCAATCCTCATACGGTTGTAAAGATATGATAGGTCCGTATGAGGGTTTGGAATCAATTTATTCACTTTGGTGATGGATTCAGATCACTGACTGGAAATACTATGTAAAGGTCCTCGTAAAGAGGACATTCGAAGGAGCAGAATGAGAGGTCATCATACAACACAGCGAAAATGTCTTACTGACGAAATTCGGATGTATAAACAGCTCTCTCAAAAAGGTAATGAGATTCTTTCTTTCTTCAGCCAATCATGACGAAAGTAAACAGAATAACAATGCACGGAACGAACCATATCAGTTTTTCAAAAGGTATATATTATATTCTCGTTAGACAACAACAACAACATCAACACACAACAAAACAACAACACAACAAAACACAACAACAACAATCAGATCAAAATAGTTCTTTAATATACACATCGATATATGCTAAGTAACATTGTTTTCACCCATAATAAGCTAACATAGCATCATGTGGACTAAGAAAATAATGTAACAACGACGAATCTACACAGATAAACAACTAACTAACAAGTTACATACTTCACAGCAGTAAAGTACTAACACAGCATACAAAAAGTAACCTATTCACATTTTTTTTCAAAGGCATATCTCTAACATATAAATGTTATTTTTACATTAAAACTGATTTACGTAGCTTTAGAGTATCATTTTCGATTAACATAGCGCAAATGATTTTTTATATACTAACACGAATATTATGCTAATAAACAAGGTTTTTCATATTAATTATAGCTAACAAGGTCATTGAACTAAAGAAAATAATGTACAACGACAAAAACTAACATACCTTACGCACGATAAAGTGTTTAACATTAGCAAAGGTCCACACTTAACACTGTAAGTAACAACATTGCTACAAGCGTAACTTTCACCTTTTTCACAAGCATATCTTCTAACATATAAACGTTAATTTTTACATTTGAATAATTTTAATAATTTTATATTTAACATGAATTTATCATAATCTTGTCCAATTATGTTGTTAAGTATGGAATTTGTTAATGTTAGTTGTTTAATTCGTGATAGATTCGTCGTGTCCATTATTTTTCTAGTCCACATGATGCTATTTAGCTTGTATTAATGTGAAACATGTTTACGTTAGCATATATTCGTTGGTTGGTAAATAAAGAACTTATTTTATTGGACTGTTATTTGGTTTGTTGTTGTTGGTTGTTGTTTGTTGGTTGAAGTCTAAACGAGAATATTAATATATAGCGCTTTTTGAACTGATATGGTTCGTTCGTGCATTGTATTTTGTTCTATTTCTTCTGATTGTTGGAAAGAAAGAAAGAATCTCATTCTTTTAGAGCGTTTATACATCCGAATTTCGTCAGTAAGAAATTTTTCGCTGTGTTGGTATGAGAACTCTCATTCTGGCTCCTACGAGTGTCCTCTTACGAACCTTTACATAGTATTTCCAGTCAGGTGACTGATCATCGCCCAAAGTGAAATTGATTCCAACCTTCATACGAATCCTATCATAGTCTATTATACGGTCAGGTGACTGATCATCGCCAAAAGTGAAATTGATTCCAACCATCATACGAATGTATTAGACTATGATAGGATTCGTATGAGGGTTGGAATATAGCATCAATGACTTCATTAGCAAGCATTTCGAATGATGTTTCAAGATCTTTTGGTTCATGGAAGAAGTTTTCATCAATAACCTATATGAAGTAAAGGTTATTGATGAAATTCTTCCATGGACTTTTTAAGTTTCTCTACAGCAGAGATATGCATTAAATGGATTAGTGCTGTAGGTTGTATGTGAATCTTTGTTTAATGTTAGCAGTTTATTCTTGATTAAGATGTGGGCTTGCATTTGTAAATTATATTACTATTTTGATAAGTTATGTTGAACTTTAATAGTATGAACTTTGTTACGTTAGAGAATACTCATTGTTCTGTATGATAATTACAAATTTACATTTTTTTACTTTTTAACTTGTAAATCGTTGCATTGTTACTTTAGAGACATGCTTGACAAAGTGTGAATAAGTTACTTTTTTGGATGTTTGTTAGTTACTTTACAGTTGTTAATTGGAACTTTGTTTTTTTTTTTTGTTTTTTTTTTAAAATTTTGATTTTTTTTAATTTTTTTTTTTTTTTTTTTTTTTTTTTTTTTTTTTTAAAAAGAAATTTTTTTTTTTTTTTTTTTTTTTTTTTTTTTAGCGGATAACCATTTATTCTTGTTTAAGATGAGCTAAGTTTCTCGTTGTGGTTATTTATATGTTCAGATGAATGCTAAGTAAGCTTTATTACTGAGAAAACTTTGTTACGTCAGCTATATTGCTTGATGTTTGTATAAAGAACTTGATTTTTATGTTATGTTTTTATCCAAAATGATACTCAAAATGTTTGACCTTAATCAATAGATAAATAGATCACAGATGGTCAGGAGGGAGGTTGGATGCTGTCATGGTATTTTGATTTAGTGATTTACTGCTTTAGGGTATGTAAAAGCGTAAATTTTGTTCCTTATAAACATAAAAAAGAAATAATAAATTTGTACTAATATTTAGTAAATTAGCTATTATTTTTTATTTGTCTTCGTATTGGACACATCAAATCGAAATTACGACAATAAACATATTATAAGGACAACCACATTGTATCAATTACAACAAATATTTAATAATGGCACGCAGCGGAGCCAGCAAGTGCATCTGTCAACTCCTCTCTCTGAGTCAGACTCCTTCTCCCATTCTTTCCTTTCTTTATTCATCTTTCATCCTTCTCATTCCTCCTTCGTCCTTTGTTTTTGCACTCTGTGCTCTTTTTCAGACGAGACCACCCTATGGGGGGTCCTAGACACCCTATACGGACTTATAATCATTATATTCGAACTCTACAGACCTCCATAACCTTATAAGACACACCAAATTGGTGTTTATGAAATGTTATTAACCGGAACGCAGTGGCTCTAACGGGGTGTCTGTGCTTGCTCCTAGACTCCTCATTCTTTTATTCTTCTTTTCCTCTTCTTCCTCCTTCCTCCTTCTTCTTCCTTTCTTTCCTTTTTCTGTTTCTCTCTTCCTCTGTTTTGCATTGCATGCATTTCTTCTTCTTTTTTCAACCTAGGAACCCCTCGCGGGGGGTCCCTGGACTGCCGATCCTGATCCACTCCATCTTCGTCTCTGACTCGAATCCTCTCCGTCTGTTTCAAGTTTCAATCTCTACGATCAATTTTAATTTTTTTTTTTTGGTGGGGCAGGTCCCCTTACGGGAGGACAGCAGAGATGACGTAATATTACGTCTACGGACGGAGATTTTGCTCATCATATAGCTCACATGCAAATTTTAACCCGATACGTTAAGCTAACATGTTTTCCGGACGAATTTGACCTTGGCGCTAATGGGGGGCAGCACCCCTTAGGGGTGAACTACGTCACCAAAAACCTCACTATGATCCAGTTTATACCTTCATAGAAATATACCAAAGATTTGAAAGCAATACGTTAACTCTAACCTATGTAGATAATATGGACTCAGAACGGATGCGAAGAAGAAACCTCGGCGGAATCCAAAGTCCGAGTGCGTAAAAAAACGATCCCTTACAGGGATTCGTTTTTCGACTCAGATTCGATTTCTTTCGGAAATCACTTCTTTCGACGTAATAATAATAATATGTGGTAATGTGTATGCGCAGCGCGCGCTCTCGCTCGCTGACGTAATCTCGTCTCCGACGAGATTACGTACCCCTGCGAACCTAACTCACGTTAGGCTTAACTCATTCTCGGGTTTGGCAAAGCCAAAAGGGTATAGAACGAGGGCGTAGCGGCCTAGCTACTCGGGGTGACCACCTCTTTATACATCGCTACAGACTGAAATTTACACGGATTCGACGCTTATCCCATACATAGATTATATTTCAAGTTTGACCTATATCTTTTATACTTTTTGAGAAAAAGCTGGTCGACTCAAAACGTACATACTACTGACGTGGATCAACCTCTGAAATTATGAAGGGAGAAAATAGGGGACTGCTCAAATGGTCGTCACGTCATCAAAAAAATTTCCCATACAGCTCGCCGCACACGTTAGGTTAGGTTAGGTTGGTTAGGTTAGGTTAGGTTAGGTTAGGTTAGGTTAGGTTTAGATTAATTTAAATTTTGTTGGATTTGTTAGAGAAATCTTAGGTTAGGTTTAGTTAGATTAGGTTAGGGTTTCGGGTAGGTTTAGGTTTAGGTTAGGTTAGGTTAGGTTTAGGTTGGGTTATTTTAGGTTAGGTTAGGTTAGGTTAAGTTAGGTTAACTTAAATTTTGTTGGATTTGTTAGAGAAACTCTAAATAACCAAATTTTTTAATATAAATGTCGCATTTGACTGTCGATCATTTTCCCTGTCGACCATTTGGTACTAACTTGAAAAAAATTCAAATTTGTTTGGAATGAAATGAAAGAAGTTTGATTAGAATAATTTATTAAACAAGTGACAGTAAAAAAAATGAAATACTTGTCAACATAAGAAAATCGATTTTAAGTCCAGCAAAGAAGTCTCTATGAGAAAAGTAAATAAAGAGTAAAAATTTCATAATGAAATTAACCAAAAAAGTAGAGATAACATAAAATGCCTGTTTCACATTGGGATCTTCTAGCTGTTTTCACCTCAGAATGTTCTGGCTGTTTTCACCTCAAGATGTTTTGGCTGTTTTAACCTCAGAATGTTCTGACTGTTTTCACATCAAGATGTTCTGGCTGTTTTCACCTCAAGGATGTTTTGCTCTGTTTTGACCTAGAATGTTCCTGACTGTTTTCACATCAAGATGTTTTGGCTGTTTTCACCTCAGGATGTTTTGGATGTTTTCACCTCAGAATGTTTTGGCGGTTTTCACCACAGAATGTTATCTCTGTTTTCACCTCAAGATGTTTTGGCTGTTTTCACCTCAGAATGTTCTAGCCGTTTTCACCTCAGGATGTTCTGGCTGTTTTCACCTCAGGATGTTCAGGCTGTTTTCACCTCAGGATGTTCTGGCCGTTTTCATCTCAGGATGTTTTGGATGTTTTCACCTCGAGATGTTCTGGCTGTGTTCACCTCAAGATGTTTTGGCTGCTTTCACTTAAGAATGTTCTGACTGTTTTCACCTCAGGATGTTCTGGCTGTTTTCACCTCAGAATGTTTTGGATGTTTTCACCTCAGTATGTTTTGGCTGTTTTAGCCTCAGAATGTTCTGGCTGTTTTCACCTCAAGATGTTCTGGCTGTTTTCACATCAAAATGTTTTGGCTGTTTTCACCTCAGAATGTTCTCTCTGTTGTCACCTCAAGATGTTTTGGCTGTTTTCACCTCAGAATGTTCTAGCTGTTTTCACCTCAGGATGTTCTGGCTGTTTTCACCTCAGAATGTTCTGGCTGTTTTCACCAGATGTTCTGGCTGTTTTCACCTACCTCAAGATGTTCTGGCTGTTTTCCCTCAAAGACTGTTTTGGCTGTTTTCACACCATCAGGATGTTCCGGCCTCTTTCACGCTCAGGATGCTTCTGGCTGTTTTCATCCTCATGAACTCTTCTAGCTATTTTCACCTCAAGATGTTTGCTGTTTCATTCAGGATGTTATGGCTTGTTTTCACCTCAGGATGCTTTTGGCTGTTTTCCACCTAAGAATGTTTGGCTGCTTTCAACCTCAGGATGATTTAGCTGTTTTCAACCCTCAGGGTGTTCCTGGCTGTTTTCACCTAGATGGTTTTTTGGCTGTTTTCCATATCAGGATGTTCTGGCTGTTTTCACCTCAAGATGTTTTGGCTGTTTTCACCTCAAGATGTTTTGGCTGCTTCACCTCAGAATGTTCTGGCTGTTTTCACCTCAAGATGTTTTGGCTGTTTTCACATCAGGATGTTCTGGCTGGTTTTTCACCTCAGATGTTCTGGCTGTTTCACCTCATGTCTTCTAGCTATTTTCACCTCAAGATGTTTTGCTGTTTTCATCTCAGGATGTTCATGGCTGTTTTCACCTCAGGATGTTCCGGCTGTTTTTCACCTCAAATGTTTTGCTGTTTAAACCTCAAGATGTTTTGAGGCTTGTTTTCACCTCAGATGTTTCTGGCTGTTTTTAAGCTCAAGATGGCTGATTTCACCTAGTGCTGGCTGTTTTCACCTCATAATGTTCTGGCTGTTTTCACGATCAAGGCTTTTCAGGCTGTTCTTTACTCAGGATCGTTCGGCGTTTTCACCTCAAGATGTTTTGGCTGTTTCATTTCATGATGTTCTGGTGTTTCTCTCAGGCATGTTTCTGGCTGTTTTCACCTCAAGATGTTTTGGATGTTTCAATCTTCAGAATGTTCTGGCTGTTTTCACTTCAGAATGTTCTGGCTGTTTCCGCTCAAGATGTTTTGGCTGTTTTTCACCTCAGAATGTTTCTGGGGCTGTTTTCACCATCAAGATGTTCTGGCTGTTTTAACCTCAAGATGTTCTGGCTGTTTTCACCTCAGAATGTTCTGGCTGTTTTCACCTCAGGATGTTCTGGCTGTTTTCACCTCAGAATGTTCTGGCTGTTTTCACCTCAGGATGTTCTGGCTGTTTTCACCTCAAGATGTTTTGGCTGTTTTCACCTCAGGATGTTCTGGCTGTTTTCACTTCAGGATGTTCTGGCTGTTTTCACCTCAGGATGTTCTGGCTGTTTTCACCTCAGGATGTTCTGGCTGTTTTCACCTCAGAATGTTCTGGCTGTTTTCACCTCAGAATGTTCTGGCTGTTTTCACCTACCTCAAGATGTTCTGGCTGTTTTCACCTTAAGATGTTTGGTTTTTCCCTCAGATGTTTTACTACCTTTTCATCTCAGGTGTTTCTGGCTGTTTTCCACCTCAGGATTTCTGGCTGTTTTCACTCAAGAAGTCTTGGCTGTTTTTCATCCTCAGGTGTTCTGGCTGTTTTCACTTCAGAATGTTCTGGCTGTTTTCATTCTCAGGATGTTTCTGGCTATTTTCACCTCAGGATGTTCTGGCTGTTTTCACCTCAAGATGTTCTGGCTGTTTTCATCTCAGGATGTTCTGGCTGTTTTCATCTCAGGATGTTCTGGCTGTTTTCACCTCAAGATGTTCTGACTGTTTTTACCTCAAGATGTTTTGACTGTTTTCACCTCAGAATGTTCTGGCTGTTTTCACCTCAAGATGTTCTTTCTGTTTTCACCACAAGATGTTCTGGCTTTTTCACCTTAGGATCTTCAACTAAACAGTAAAATAAGCCCAAAGCCCGAAGATAGATCAAACTTTTCAATAAACTTTGGAGAGAAAAAGGTTTCAGGTCTACGGTAAAAAGATTTAAAAAAACAAGGACGTGAATAATTAAAAAAAAAAAAAATACATCCTAATGACAAAAGATGTTAGAAAAAGAAAAACCTGTCCTTGGAAAGGATAGGAGTGCTTTCCTATTCACAGACATTTTTTTATATACTTTGACAATGAATTACTTAATTACATAACAAGGAAACAGTAAATGTGAAGAAATAACCCAAATAAATTGCTTATTATAATACTATATATATATATATATAATAATATATAATATATTAATATATATATATATATATATATATAATATTATATTTATATATATAAATATTATATATATATATATAATTATATTATATATATATCATATCAGAGGTTGGCACTTCCGCTCTTTATTCCGCTAGTCCGCTAGTCCGCTCCGAGCGGACGTACCAGAAAAGGTGCGGACTAGCGGAGGTGCGGAGTCCTCAGGAAATTAGCGGACTTGCACGTGCGGATCAAAAACAGTTTCCGCTCTTTTGTTCCGCACCTTTTTAAAAAAATGAAAATATAGTTTACTTATTAAGAAATCCTTTTGGTTATAATAAAGAAATATAATTTTTATTTTAAGTTTATAGCTAATTATATCTTTTAGTCTAAGACTTATTGTTTTATAATTAAACTTCCATAAATAATCTCAACCCTCCTTAAGGTACCATATATAATAATAACATTTATATTGATTTTATAGACTGAAAGTGGCTTTTACCCTCATCTATAACTTTAATTAATTAATATAATTACTATAATAACTAGGCAATATCTAAATCAATTCTGTGTAAAACCAAATATATATATATATATATATTATATATATTATATTATATATATATATATATATATATATATATATTAATATATATATATATATATATATAATATATATTATATTATATACTATATATATATATATATATATTTGGGTTTTAAACAGAACTTATTAATATTATATATAATATTATAATATATATAATATATAATATTATAATATATATATATCATAATATATATTAATATATGTATATATATAATATTAAATATAGTACCGAGCCGATTACGTAGCCATTAGCATGACTGCTGTCGGAGTCGAGGCTTTCAGGATTTCCTACCTAAAAGTCTTGGACGAACTAGACCTTCTTATGGGTGGACAGGGTGATCAAAATATTCAGAAGGAGGCAGAATGATTTTCGGTGAGGACCCTTAAATAGCCATGGACTGCCTGAAGGTGAACTAACACCACACTCCTCTCAACGCTAAGAACAATCTTTCCCTTTCAGCATAGGCAAAATTTGTTGAACTTGTTAATAAAATATAATACACCTCTCTCTAGTTTTGCGGCTGTAGAGCGAATAGAATGTTTAGTATTGGTGGGGATATTTTGAGGGCAAAGATGTCAGCCTTAACTTGCTTTTAATTTTGAGCACCTAATCCTTTTTTGAAAGGTAATATGGATCTCTTTGTCTTTGAGACCCGACATTGAGGAGGATGTGGAAAATCTTGAGATTTTGTAAATATTCATTAATTTTAATATAAATATTATTATAATAATTTTTTTAAAGGAAAAAAAAATTTTAATTTTAATAAAAACTATTTGTAATTTAAATTAAAATCTTTTGTGAAGTCGAACATTATTAGCGGGAGACGTGCGGACGTGCGGCTTGATGCGAATAGCGAAGTTTGATGGTCTGAAAGTAACGTGCGGAGAGAGCGCTAGCCGGACTACGGTTTCTTCGAGGTGGCGGAGGTTGCGCTGCGGACTACCGCTAAATGAGCGGGGTGCCCTCTGATATTTTATATATATATATATATATATTATATTATATATATATATTATAATATATATATATATATATTATATATATATATATATATATTTATATATATATATTATATATATATAATATATATATTATTATAAGTATATATATATATTATATATATATAAATATAATAATATATATATATATATATATATATATATATATAAATATTATATATATATCCCTCCTTGTTATACTATTTATATTATAATTAATAAATATATATAATATATAATATATTATATAAATATCATATATATTTATTTATATAATTTATAATATATATTATATATATATATATTTATATATATTATATATATATATGTATATATATATATATATATATATAATTAATATATTATATTAAATATATATATATAATATAATATATATATATATATTTAGGTGGTGTGTGTGCAATTTATTTACAGTGTTTTTAGGCTCTTTCAAATAATTTAGGAAACTGGTAATAAATTTCTTATTATTGGTAACCCTTAACCCTCAGAGCAATTTTATTTTTCCTGTAATTTTATATTTTAATCATCGGTATAGTTATGAAAAAATTTTTTGGTCGGTCATTTGTGAATTGATTATTTAGTACGAAAAATATTATATTATCTTTTTTTTTTTTTTTTTTTTTGTTTTTTTTTTTTTTTTTTTTTGGCGCAGAGAGTACAAGTGTAAACAAAGTATTATATCAATAACTATCACAAATAGAACTACGACAGGTCGTTCAATTTTTTGATTTATTTACATGACAATAATAAAAAACCCTTAAGAAAGGTCGATGACCATTTTTTTTTTTAAACTTGAATAATAAAAAAAAAAAAAAAAGAATTTATTTTTTCAAACACCCTTATATTAATCAAGAGTTTTGAATAACAGGGTTTAATTGGTTATAAACAATTATTCTTATCTTGTTATAATTTAAGGTAATGCATTCGTATCAATATCAGATATCTTTGATTATAATGGAAGTAAACAATTTGTTTTTATATTGGTATCAACTCCGAGAGACCAAAATAAAGGAGAAAAAAAATCCAATGTGGGCGTACATAGAAAACCAACGATTAAACAGATTCCTATATGGTGAAATACTTAAAACTATAAAAACATTCTTCCAACCAATAACCTTTTCTAAATATATGAAAAAAGGTTGTTAACAATGGATCAACTTTACAACTCATCTATGATGATAAATGTCGAGTATATTATTTTATATATATATAATATATATAATATATATATATATATATATTATATATATATATATATATATATATATATATATATATATATATATATATATAATATTTGTCATATTATATATATATCAATATATATATAATATATAGTATATATATATATATATATATATATATATATATAATACTATATATTATAATATTATATATATATACTTATTATAATATATTTATATATATTATATATATATATATATTAAATATTTAGATAGTTATATATATATATATATATATATATATATATCAAGAGGCGACTCCTACACTCGGGCTGCTCGGGCTTAGCACTAGTTATCATTATAGAAACGATCGATCTTCTACAAATTTCATAGAGTTACGATAAAATTCTCTTATTCTTTTTTTGCGAAATGGCACTTAATAAAAATTATTACATATACATATAAAAGATTATTTAAAATTTAAACAAAAAAGTGTAAGAATCATCGCCATTGAATAATGGTATTTTTCAATCAATTATAAAAGATGACAGCTCGGGCTTCTCCGAAATAGCCGAGAGAAAATTTTAAGACAGTACACACTATACACACTCGTGAATTTAATTTTTTATATCTTTTTTTCCTACATAGGAATCTAATAAAACACTCGTTATATTTAAAAAAAAATTTAAAATAAACTTTTATTTGTTCTTAATGCACAATTTCGGATAAAAATAATTAAAATTTAAATTCTAATACCTGAATTTAGTAAAAAAAAAAATAACATATATAAATAAATAATTTTATAACAAGTAAATAAATTAAATAAATAAAATAATAAAAATTAATAAATTAATAATAAAATAAGCAATATAATAACAATAATAATAATAAAATAAAAATAAATACTGAAAGAAAAAAAATAACAAGTCACCCATCGAAGAATCAGTTTTAAAACAGGGCTGCGGAGTCGGAGTCGGAGTCGTGGAGTCGGAGGCGTGGAGTCGTGCAATTTTCCCGGAGTCGGAGTCGGAGTCGAGTCGAAAACTCTGTGCAAGTGGAATCGGAGAGTCGGAGTCGGAGTCGAATATTCCTGTGTAACGGAGTCGGAGCCGGAAGCGGAGCCGGAGCTGCCTGTGTAAGTGCAGTCGGAGTCGGAGTCGGAAGTCCGAAAATTTAGAGAACTATTATTATTATTATTATTATTATTATTAATTATTATTATTATTATTATTATTATTATTATTATTATTATTATTATTATTATTATTATATTATTTATATTATTATTATTATTAATTAAAAATGCATTATTAAATTTTTTTAGATTTTATTTTTCCAACGTTCTAAATATTATTTTGGTACAATAATTTAATTTCTTTGAAACTAATCTTTGAAAAATAATATCAGGAGAAAAGATATATTTACATAGATTTCCCGGACGCGTTTCGTCTCTATTACCTTTGAGACAAAACTTCAGAGGTTAATTTCTTGTAAGCGATGAGTCTTAAAATTTTGATATTATAATAAGTAAATCAAATGATATGAAGTCTGACTGATAAATAAAGTACATAATATTTTATGTTAAGGTTTGGTTGCGTTTTTGATGTAGAAGAGCCTCCGGGCAATTTTAAGTTATGGACTTCACACGATCCGTACAATATTGTGAAGTGTTTAGAAAAATTACTAATAGGATTGACCATGTTCCGTATTGAAATGTTCAAAGATTTTGATGGGACTGGTAGAAATGTGATATGCCCTGTCCGACAATCTATTCTTCGTGTAACCAATTTATGTCGACGTACAGTCTAACTCAGTCAGGGCAGTTAAATTGGTACACAATGTGATGGTTGTCGGGCAACGCATCTCTTGTGCTAAAAGGAAGATGACAGTTTGTTTTGATTAATGGTATGTCTGACTTTTAATTTTTGAGGTGTTTTGGATTTTTTGTAGAATTCAAAATATTAGGAAGGCCACTTCTCTCCTTATTGACAATAGCATTGGAAGTTTTGAAGAAGAAATTTACCGAATTTTTTCTGATTATTTTACTTTCTTTATTATATAATTTTTTTTTCAATATTTCTTATCTGGGGAATTGTTCACATGCATATTGTAAATATGATCACAGCTCAGCCAAAGTTTACACTTAATGGGGCTCAATTTCTTCTCAAAAGTTTTCCCAAGTTGAACATAGGTTGTATCTCTGGTAAAACCTAAAAATTTTTAACGCATAGATCTTTGGTAAATAGTGTCCGGTGAAGGCATCCATAGTTCATATAGCCATTAATCAAGTGGGTTTGACACTGTATGCCCTGTAGATAATGAGCCGTCAGATTTAACGATGGTTTTTGAATGTCTAAAAAAACAGATAGCATTATTAAACTAAGTTTCGTATGTGAATTTTAAGCATCGACAAAACAAACTCTTGAAAATTCTATGAATGAACTGATGTATACTGATCTATGTTCCCTAATATAGTGAGGGTGTCCGTCGACATACTTATGTAAAATAAGGGGTTAAAGTTGTTTGTTTCACGAAGGATTTTGTTTTTCCCGATTGGACACATAGAAGTCAGCAAATGTAGGTCCAAGTTGTGAGCCCATCGGCACTCAATCAGTTTGTAGATATATGTTTCTTTAAATTTAAACAGGTGTTTGAATTATCTCCAATTAATAAAATGTTCCTCATATGTTGTTTCGTATATCTGGTGGGCGGTACAGGTTATTTGAGTGATACACTTCGTTAATTATTACGTCAATCGTATCAAGAACCGAGTACATTTTATCGAAAAAGATTTCAACATCAAGTGAGGTGCGACATGATATTAGTGGGCTCAAGTTTTTAAAAGTTTGATAATTTAAGCCAATAATGTCTTTTTATTTGAATTTAAACTATGAAAAGAGTTATTAAATATGGTCGGATAATGCGTTTCAGATATTGGGCAATTTCGTGTGTAACGTTTTTTCCGCACAGGATTTACAGGTCTCAAAAGGTAGAATTTTCCTGAGTTTTGGGTGTATTTTAGCGGCAATCCCATATATATTATATATGTAATATAATATATTATATATTATATATATATATATATATATATAATAATAATTATATAATTATATAATATAATATATATATATATTATATATTATATATAATATATATATAATATAGTATATATATATAATTTATCCTAAATAATAATAAAATCGCCTCTTTTACTTTTGTTAGAGTAAAATTCTTTTTTTTGTTTTTTTTATTTCATAAGCGATTTTATTAATAATGCTATTATTATTATTATTCATTATCTTATATTATTTTATTATATTGATTATTATTATTAATAATTATTATTTATTATTATTAAATTAAAATTATTATTATATTATTATTTATTATTATATATTATTTATTTATTATTATTATTCATTATTATTATTATTGAAACTGAAAGTAATAAACTGTTAATTTTATAAGGGCTGTTTTATAATAAAAAATAAAAATAATTTGCATTATATTACGTAACGACATTTGTTTCGGAAACTGAAATATATTTGTTTATCATGTGTTGCGCCTGCCCTCCTCCAGTCTTTACGGTACTTACCGTATAGCATTTGCAAGATTAGATTCATGGAGAAAGTGGTATAAATTCTTCTTTGTTTCTGAATTGCATTCAGAAAAAAATTGTTGAACAAAAAAAAATGTTTTATGTAACGTCTGTAAGCACTATCTGCGTCAGAGTCGACAATTTTGGAATTTGGACTGCTGGAGTCGAGTGTAGTCGGAGTCGAAAATTTTTGTTTACGTGGAGTCGGAGTCGGAGTCGGCAGTCGAAAATTTTTTTGTCTTAAGTAAATAATAACTATTCGAAAAGCTCGGCGTCGAAAAAATTTTTTGTTTTAAGTGGAGTCGGAGTCGGAGTATCGGCAGTCGAAAATCAAAAGATTTGAATTAAGGAGTCGGAGTCGAGTCGGAGTCGAAACAATTTAATTTTACGTACTCCGCAAGCCCTCGGTTTTAAAAAACTAATAAAACTAGTAAAATAAATAATTCAAGTAATTTGAGAGAGCGAGCAGAGAAGAGAAGAGAGAGAGAGAGAGGGAGAGAGAGAGAGAGAGAGAGAGAGAGAGAGAGAGAGAGAGAGAGAGAGAGAGAGAGAGAGAGAGAGAGAGAGAGAGAGGAGGAAGAAGGGGAAAGAGAGAATGAGAGAGAAAGAGATAGACAGAGAGAGAGAGAGAGAGAGAAGAGAGATAGAGAGAGAGGAGAGGAGAAGAGAGAGAGATGAGAGAGAGAGAGAG
>JABUQX010099284.1:0-34511 GCA_015478945.1 Trachelipus rathkii
TAGTACATTCAACCACGCTTCTTTTTTTACTTTTAACCTCTTGCATCATCTCTTCATTCCACCACTCACTGTTAACATTCTTACTTCCTACTTTAGCACATCCACATATTTCTTTTGCACCACTATACAACCGCTTCCCTCATTTGCTTCCAGATTTGTTCAATTTCAACTTGTTCTGATTTACTTGCAAGCACTTCTTACATACCTATCCTTGTTACCTTGTTCACTTAACTTCTCAATTCCTTAATTTTACCCACTTCCCCGTATCACCTTCCTCCATCCAAGCCCCCACTCACTTAATTTTACATAGAACAACATAACGATCCGATAATCCCATTCCTAAACCCCTCACTGATTTAACAGCCAACATCCATACTTCAACATCTCCTTTTTCACCAACACTAAAATCAATCATACTTTTCACTTCAATACCATCTCTACCTACACCAACTCTAGTATACTAATGAATACTCTTGTGTTTAAAGGAAATATTACTTACAAACATACCTCTCCTCACAGAAATCAATCACTTTCCTTCCATTCATTCTCATTTTCTCCCAACACCCAAAAACCACCTGTTATACCATCCTTGTTTACCCATCCAACCATTCAGGTCCCTAACACTATCAATCTGAAACTTCTACCAATCCCATCCAGTTGATCATTCAGATTATCCCAAACAATCGTACTCTCTTCAACGTTTCCCCTCAGATGGACCATAATGCTAAATCCACACATACCTTGACCTTTTTCAAACTTAAATTTAACCATTAGAATTTAGTACTCACACACACAAATCGTCTACCATAGCTATATACCACAAATCACTCATCAAAATTGCAACTCCTTCTCTCTCCCTCTCATTCCTTCCTTTCCACACCAGTTACCATCATCAATACTCATAAGGTTATATGGCTATTGGTTATTATGTTGGCTGGCTGGTTACTATTATATAGTTGCTATGGCGCATATTAGCTATATTGCTAAGTTGGAGTTAGCAAGAAGCAGCTGAAGATTGTTGCTGCTGTATATTGGCTATTACAGCAGTTATAGTTATTAACATAAGTGTATGAGCTACAGAGCATATATATATACAGATATACATATATATATATATGTTATTACATATATATATATATATATATTATTATATTATTATAGTGTATATTATTATTATTATTGTTATTGTTATGCTATATATATATATATATATATATATTACATAAATATATATACATATATATATATATATATATAATATAGATAAATATTCATATATATATATATGAGTATATATAGGCAGGGAGCATATATATATATGTTATATATATATATATATATATATATATATATATATATATATATATATGTTAAATATTGCATAATAACGCACTAGAAGATGTAAATAAAGAAAGAACATATAATGGGAAGGTAAAGAAATTACTACTCCTCTCTGGGATTGAACCACCACATGTTGCACGTGAGTACTGTCCTCATCTTTGCAAAATGCAGTGGTTCAATCCCAGAGAAGGCAGTAATTTCTTTACCTCCCCCATTATATGTTCTTTCTTCTTTTATAAATAGGAATTTTAGGGAAGTAGCAAGAGGAGCATATGGCTACATATACATATATATACTGTATATTGATTATTACATATATTATTATTATATATATATGTTATTGCTATTATACATATCATATAGATAAATATTCCACAAACAACTGCAGATTTTTTGGACAATATATAGTATATATATATTATATTATATATATATTATATTATTGGTTATTGCTGTTGTTGGTTGGTTATTATATATATATATATATATAGTTAGTTATATATTATATTATATATTATTATATTATTACATATAATATATATAATATTACTATATTAATATATTACAAGTTACATATAGCATAGTTGATTATACATATATGCTGCTACTGTTGCTGTTATATATATACATATTGGTTATGGGCTATATGTTACAAAGAGTTATTATATATATATATATATATATATATATATATATAGCAAATATATATATATATATATATATATATAGTATATATATAAAGAGTAGTTAGCATATATATATATATATATGCTATTAAGCATATATATTATATTATATATTAGTATATAGATATACATATATATATATATATATATATATATATATATATATATGCTTCCGTGCTGACCCCGCCTCGTTCAACTATATTCTCTATGTCTCAAAACTAACACTTTCCTCAGTGTTGAAGCGCGCGCACGTCCAGCCGATCCGTAAATAGGAAGCCGTTCTGATCCTTCAAACTATCGCCCTTAATTTGTATTCTATCTAAGATCTTTGAAACCCTTTCAACTCTCATTTCAGATCACCTGGAGTCTCATTTCTTTCCGATCGCTAGTACGGTTTTCGGCGCTCGAGGTCTACTGGCGATATACTTCCTTTCCTATCTTACCGATTTATGATTTTCGCTCCTTAGGGAATCACAGTATTAACTACGGGGAGACTTGGGTGCTGACATATCCAAAGCATTTGACCGGGTATGGCACGCGTCACTGCTCTCTCAAGCCCTCCTTTGGGTTTCCTCTCTTTGCCATTTATTTTCTAGTTTTCAAATCGCTCACATCGCTTTGCTGACGGGCGACTTCTTCTTCTTTTCTGTTAATTGTGGTGTTCCTTAGGGTTCTGTCTTATTCCCTACTCTTTTCCTATTTTTCATTAATGATCTTCTCAATTCTCATTTAACCTCCACCTAATTCAACTTTTTTTAAAAACTCCACTTCTACAAATCTCCTTTAAATTCTGTTCTCCCTCTTTACTTCTAGAATTACTCGTCTTAATCTTCCTGGCTCCCATTCTCGCTGATCTGATAGATTCCAAGGGAGTCGTCGCAACCTCAGAAATTTAATTAAAAACTCAACTTCTGCAAATCTCCTCTCTAAACACCCTTCCAACTTCTCTTTATTCTCTTTTCAACGTTCTCTCGTTCCTCCAGCGACATTATAAACATCCTCCTTGGCCTTAACATAAGAAAAATGAACAGGTAACGAGATCACAATTGCTGGTAGGGGGATTTTAGTGGAACTGGGAGTTCTGTTTGGAGTACGAGTCTTTTTTTCCCTCTTCTCAGTTACTCCAGCTATACAAGGGCCCTCATCCGCCCTTGTATGGGAGTACTGCTCTCATACCTGGGGCCTCACCACCCGGCTTTTTGGATAGCCTGAGTCAAAACCCAAAGACTTTTAAACTGTTCGCACTTCTTCGCGACTTCTCTTGACCCCTATCTTTGCGGCGCGATGTTGGTGCTTTATCTCTTTTCTATAGGTACCGCAGCGGCAGGTGCTCGAGGGAACTTGATCCTCGCGTACCACCACCTTTACGACGCCCTCGTAACACTAGGGGTGCTGTGCCTGCGCATGAGTTTTGTGTGAATATTGGTAAATGCAGGATAGTTCGCTGCGGTGCTTCCTTCTTTCCTGCCACCTCTGTTCTGTGGAATTCTCTTCCATCTTCTGTGTTTCTTGCTGAATTTAATCTCCTCACCTCAAGCCTGCGTCTGTGCTCATCTGCGTAATTTGCGCTGAGTGTGAACTTCTGAGGCGTGCAACACCCCCTCCTTGAATAGGGCTTCGCCCGTGAGTGGTGGTGACAACATTAAATATATATATATATATATATATATATATATATATATATATATATATATATATATATATATATATATATATATATATATATATATATATATATATATATATATTTATATTTAAATAAAATAGGTCTTTCCTAGGAAACTGGATCTTAAGTATGAAGAGAACGACGAAACATGGCACGAAAGACATGAGGTTTAAAAATTTTTATTATGACGTTTCGAGTCTTTCTTGACTCATCTTCAGGTATCTACAATTAATACACAATATACACAATTAAAAATTAAGGATACAAAAATTAAAATTAAAGCAAAAAGTAACAAATAAAAATAAAAATAAAGACAAAAATAAAAATAAATGACAAATTAAATTATATTTTTAAATTGAGGACTTAACGGGATTAAAAGTTAAAATCAGAGCATGTACGGGCACAAAATTTAAATGAAAAACAAATACACAAAGCACTAAATAGAACGAGACATACCTAATATGTAAGATGTTAAAATTATATTAACAAGAGAATGGAGTTTAGATAATATAAGAAAGCGAAATAAAAGTTAGTTGGTCGAAAAATTGAGTCAGAATACCCTATATCATACCCCACTGTTGTGAATGGGAGAGATAGGAGAGAGCAAAGGGGAGGAGGAGGAGAAACCATAGGAAGGGAGGAAAAGGGGAGAGAGAGAGAGAGAGAGAGAGAGAGAGAGAGAGAGAGAGAGAGAGAGAGAGAGAGAGAGAGAGAGAGAGAGAGAGAGAGAGAGAGAGAGTCATGAAAGGAGTCGAGTAGAGGAGTGAGCAGCATTTAAAGAAGGGTTTAATTGTTTGATAAAAAAGGGACTCGAGTATTTTCCGGTCGGTGTCATCATGACTTGAGCAAGCAGAGGATTTGGCAGTCCGAGAAGCGGAGGGGGTAGTTGGAACTATGGGAGTGGTTGCGAATAGAAGAGTGTTTAGGGTAGAGTGAAGGAAGATTTTTTCGGATGGAGGTTCCCAGGTGTTTACAGATCCTCACAAGCTTGAGTTGGAGGCCTGGCCTATGTAGCAGGCATTGCAGCCTTCGCACTTAAAGTTATAAACCACTGAGGACCTAAGTAAAACCGAGAGTGTGTCTTTATAAAAAAAAGAAAGCCTATGGGGAGGGGGTTGTTGGCAACAAGGGGGGTGGTCTAGTTGTGAGTAGAAGGTTTAAAGTAGTTGGCGTAAGTTCTGATTGAGAGAGGGGTGGGAGGGACCCAGAAAAGGGATTTTAAAGTAAGTAATGAGTTTAGAAGCAGTTGGAGATAGAGTTGTCGGTTTAAAAATATTTTGGAGAAAGTTATAAATGGAAGATTCAAGAAGATTGGGAGGAAAAAAATTGAAGACAAAAAAGGATTTAAGATAGGACATTTCGAGGTGAAACGTTTGCCAATTAGAGCAGATTTGGTATACACGATGAAGATGCAGGGTGATGGTGTTAGAGAGAAAGCTGTAAGATGAGCTGAGGAAGCTTAAGCCAAGGAGGGAAGAAGAGGGTTTATGATAGACAGAAATGATGAAACCTTCCGGGGTGTGGTGGACAAGAACGTCGAGAAATGGGAGCGTTTTATTGAATTGGTCTTAGCGAGTAAACTGAATGTTGGGGTGTTTAGCATTAATATAAGTGAAAAAGAGATCTGATTGAGCTTTTTTAGGGGAAATGAGTAAACAAACCCCAACATTTTCTATATGTGAGGTGTTTAAATTGGGGGGGGCAGTCATTGAACCAAGCTATTTCGTTGTGGCATAAAAAACAACTAGCATAGGTGGGGCCGAAGGGGGAGCCCATAGGCATTCTGTCTATCTGTTTGTGATATTGGTCATTAAAGGTGAAAAGTGTATTATTGGTTGCAAGATTGAGATGTGTTTTGAAAATTATGGATGTAAAGTTGAGGGAGGCTGCAATATTAGGGTTTGAGGAATTAGAGATGATATCTGATTATTTCTGAGACCGGGATAATGGTAAAAATTTAGTAATGTCAAAACTTGTATCGAAGCAGTTAGGGTAATGTAGAGATTGAATAAATTTAGCAAATGTGAAAGAATCCTGGAGGGTGTACATGTTGGTTGTGAGGGGTTGGAGGTAGGGGATAAGTAATTTGTAGATATTGTAAGAGGGAGTATTGATGGCTGAGAAAATGGGGCGTAGGGGGAGGTTGGGTTTATGAGTTTTTAGTTTACCGTATAAAATGCCAGGAGAAGAACCAGATACAAAGAGACGAGAATAATGCGAAGAAGTAGATTTCGTTTTCTAAGGTCGCGAAGGAAATTGTTAATTTTATCTTCTATTTGAATAATGTGGTGAAGAATGTCCGTATACAGTTTCTGGAATTTGGAAGTATCTGAGAGAAGAATGTGCATTTTTTTTATAATTAGTTTTTTTCATAATAACCACTCCCTTAGCCTTATCGGGGGAGAAGATGACAATGGAGGCATCGTTTTTTAGAGATTTTAAAGTTAATAAGTTAGAATTAGAGAAAATGAGAGAGCGTAATTTGGAGGGTTTAAAATTATGGAAATATTCGTGGGCGAGAGCTTTAAGGTTAGTGACAAATTCTTCCCGATTAACCTAAATATCATGTTTAGATAAGAAAATGTTTAATTTCTCAAAGAGTAGAAAAAAACGGTAAAAGTTTAGTTTACGAAGAGGGAGTTTAAAATTTAAACCGAGAGAAAGGATACGTTTTTCAAAAGGAGAAAGAGGCCTATCACTAAAATTAATAATGACCATCAGGGTTACTGTCAAAATTGGAATCAAACCCAATTTCTTCAATTTAAAGGAATCAACTGATTTCATAAAGGAAGCAGTATTAGCATTAATGAATCTAAAGCAGTTAGGTAAAGTCTAACCAGGATACTCGATTTCGTAGTAAATTAGGCCAGTGTAAGAGTTCTTAAAAGTTAAAATCGTAGCATGTAGTGACACAAAATTTAAATAGAAAACAAATACACCAAATACACCGCTGTCTTCTATTTAAAAATACAATTTTAGTTTGTTATTTATTTTTATTTTTATTTGTTACTCTTTGTTTTAACTTTAACTTTTCGCATCCTTAATTTTTAATTGTATAATATTGTGTTTAATTGTAGATACCTCGAGGATGAGTTCAGGTAAAGAGGACTTCGTAAGCGTCTATTATAGAGAAATTTTTTAACCTCATGTATTCCCGGTGCCATGTTTTGTCGTTCTCTTATATACTATCTAACTGATTATTATTATATTATATGATATAATTATTTATAGTTATAGACAGATATATTATATGTATTATGTAATATATTTTACTATATACTTTGATTCATATTACTATATATTTTATATATATCAATTATATAATAATATATTATCATTTATACCTATATATATTATATTATATTATATACTTATATAACGTTTAAGATTATATAGTATAATGATAGTATATATCTAGTATATTAAGTATATATATTTGTAGTGTTATTATATTAATTAATATTATCTTAGCTGAGGATATATTATTATAATAACTATTTATATTTATATTATAGGGTTTGGTATATAATTATATATATATATATGACCTTATATTATGTTATAGTATATATATATTATGTATAGTATATATATTTTACTGTATAACTTATTATTTTTATTAGTATTTATGAAAAATTCCTCTTGCATATATATATGTATATATATAGTATTAATAATTTATATAACTATATTATATTATTTGTGTCAACAGGTAAAGTCGGAATATACTCTAAGTAGTTTTGATGACAACAATAACTAAATTCTTTAATATATAAATATGTTGATTACGTTATTATATAGAAATAATTAGCTTTTAATTCCCGAAAAGTTCAGGAATGTAACTAGAAAATATAAACATATACACCGAAGATAAATATCAATTTTAAATTAATATCAGGCCACGAGAAAATTAAATCTCCCGAAATAAGAAAAAAAATTAATTTATTCTAATATTATTAATGAACATCATAATTAATATACTATAAAAAGTGCAGGCTTTGATTGTCTTGAACAAGACTTGAAAGCAGAAAGTCAGCTGCACTTCTCCCGGAGGCAAAAGTTTGCCCAAAAATGCATCGGCTTTATAATATACCACTTAGGACAGAAAATACTTGTTCACCCCGTAGGTAATTTGTCCGTTTTTAAAACAAGAAAAAGGGGGATTCGACATTTGGGCAACTTTCCGTCATCAACAGTCGGTAGTGAGCGGTCATCATCGAATTGTCAAAAAACTGTATTATTTTCAAGATTTGACAATTTTATTTTTAAAAAGCGTTATTTTTTATTTTTTTTAAATTTCTGCGTAAAAATGTCTCTGATTAATAAAAGATATTTTATTTTCGTGTGCTGTTATAGTTTTCTCTAGATTTAGCATGCCTGACTCTTTCGCGCAATGCACCTGACGGCGAAAATGTTATATATATAATATATATATATGGCTTATTGTTATTATTGTTTACTATAATAATTATAAATTACCTTATAAATTATTATAATATATGGTACTTACTATACTTATCATATTATTAATATATATATAATAGTATACTTATTATAATATAGTATCTTTATCGATAATATCTAATGTGTAGAATAGCTATATATAAACTTATCATGTTATTCCAATGGGTTCGGCAATTATTGACTTTATTTGATTTAATTGATAATTATTAATATATATAATTTAGCTTATATATTGAGTCTGAAGAAGTAATACTTACTACTCCGTTATATATAATGCTATCCAACTTTTTTTCTGATTATTACTAGCTATATTTACGGTAATAAAAGACCTCTTTATTTTATTATTAGTTATTAAATATATATATAAACATTAGTTTAATTATTATAACCGTTAATAGCCACGACTATATATAAATTATATATTATATAAATACTTATTTTATTGTGTGTTATATATGTATATTATATTATTATTCCATATATCGTATTATTCGTGCTTTTTATATTATATTATTATGACTATACTATTAGATATAATTATAGGGTCTAAGTATTGATATGTTATAATATATAAGTATGTAAGTATATAAGTATAGTCTTAATATGAGTATTATATATATAGTACTTCCATAATCTATTAAGGTTTTTATATAATATATTAGTATATATTATATTATATATACTATATTAATATATTATAGTATATCGAATTTTTCCTTTAAAAGGATGTTACAGTAAAAATACAGATATCGAAAGTATCGCTGAACACTAATCGTGTAACCATGCACTGACGTGTTAACTTAAACTCAATAAAAGAAGAGAAAAAGTTTGCCACATGTTGCTTTTAATTATATCATGTTAATTTTTTATTATGTTTAATTTTGTTTTAAATTTTTTTTTTATTTATTTTTTAAGGGGCTTCGAGCCACCGACGGTGGGACAAGAGGAGTGGACGAAGTAACCACGACCCTTCGTCCCCGTCACTGAAGGCGTGAGAGACCGTGCTGAACTCTTTCTCATCTTGGCGATTTAATCTGGGGAATTCCTTTAGTTTTAAAAAAGAGAAAAAACTTGTCACCCTTCGCTCTATTCAGCCTTGAGAGATAATCTGAAAAAAATCGATTACATCGCCCGTTCGATATATTCGATATATATCGGTAACATCCTTTAAAGGAAAAGTTCTATATATTATATATATACTTATATATATAGGTATTATTATATAGATTTGTCCTATAGTACAAAATACTAATTATATATTTTTATGTATCTTATAGTTATATTATACATATACTATTATAGTATATAATATTTATTATTTATATTATAGGTTAGGTTATATTGATTAAATGTCATTTTTTTATCAAGAACTGGCAAGTGTCGCGCTCGCACGTATGTTTGTCTAGCAGCAAGAGTCGCTGGACTTGGAGTCGCATGGGTGATGGCTTTCTATTATTTGACTGAGTCTATATATATATCATATATTATATATTATATACTATTATATTTTTTGTTTTCTATATTATTATATATATGTATTGGTACTATTATCTTAGTAGTATACTATAGTAACATATATATATATCCTGATATTTATCCTATAGTAGTTATATAATATAATTACTATACTATATATATATATACCAGTAAACATATGGGATAGAGTAGGGTATATCAGATAATGAACTAATACTAAATAACTGAGATAGGGAATCAGTTTATTGATTAATAATACACTAATGAAATAAATATATAATAATTGGAATAGCTATATAATTATTTAATATAATGAATGGATAATAATAATAATAATTATATATAAATAGTAATATATAATCAATGTAATATAATAAACAGCCATATAGTCATATCAGCCATTGCCGGACCTTCATTCCACCTTGTCGAGTCTCGTCTGTTTATGACAATACATGACTCGTACGAACGTCGCGAGCTTGATTTCAAGATAAACATAAGATTTATGCCTTTGTTCGTATTGCGTTACTATTATATAGAGGTAAAATGCTGTGTCTTGAGCTAACCGATCATTTTTATTGCTAACGCGTCGAAAGACTTATTAAGCCGGTAAAGTAGAACCTATTCTTACACGCCGATGAGCGTTATTTCGTGTTGCCGCGAAATATCGAGATATAGAGCTGATGGATTGGTTGCCATACTTAGTACTAACCTATTTGATAGGTATTCGTCAGGCTTGCTGATATCTCATGTAAAGCTTATAGATCGTAATTTAATTTTGAGTATAAATTCAACGCTAATATTTTAAGTTTACTAAATTTAATCAAATTTAGATAGATTATAAACGGAGAATTTACATATATTGTTGTTAATTTTGCATCTTTATCTTATTATTATTTAATTTATATTATATACCTATATGAGTATTAGTTATTATATATTTTTGCTTTGCTTATATATTATATATTTATTTATGAGTATTATTATTCTAGTTTTGTTATTTTTTTGGTAATATTTGTTATTGTATTATATTATCATATATTATATTTTTCCGTTCGGTTTAATCACCCTTCGGTGAATATTTTTTATGTAATATTATTTGTAGTTATCTGAAAGTTCTGGAGTATATGTATATATCGTATATATTGTTATTATATTATTTATTGCTATATGGATACTAATATATGTATGGCGATCTGTGCCTATACGGCGTTGGGTGGGAGTGTGGTCTGAGTTCTAATGGTTTCATGATGTACGCTTCGAGAGATGGTTCGCATTATGCTTCAGATTTAACATATGATAGCACACTTTTTCAAATTGTCTCCCTCGACTTTTTAATTTTATATTTTAAGTTAATTAGAACGAGTGAGACATATATATTGTAGAATTCTGTGGATGGAGGCGGTGGTAGCTTTCCGTCAATATTTCGTATATGTGTATTCTTTCCAATGGGATTATTTACAACTAGAGTTTTGAACATATGCGATCGCCTGCGCGACATTTCGGACAGGGTTCATGGAGTTCATTAATAAGTTTTAGTTTATTAATTAACTTTTATTATTTTGGAATGAATGAGTTGAAATAGGGTGAGGAGAGCTAGGAAATGGAATTTTTATTTTGATACTAGCTTGAATTCACCTGCTGATTTATTAAAGTTAAAACTAAATGAAAGAAACTTTGGCGACATAAATGGTAAACTCTTTTATCTTTAAGTAATTCTTAGTCATGATAATTCTACGCTCTACCTGCTCCAGGTCCTAATTTAATATGCTCATCACCTTTGCGTGGGGCTGTGTTCTATTATTGATGACTAGTCGAATATTCAAGGTGGTAATTTTGAGAACTCCGTGAATATAAAGGTCTCAATGGTGACATAAGGCGCCTTTCCCTCCCCATCCTCCATCATCTACAAACCTGAAACAAAAGTTCTTCCTTTAAAGCCCATGTTGCTCATATGATAGGCCTGTCAATTTTACATATTATTCACTCTCAATTTAGATCATCCCTGCATCAAACATTACAACAACCACACGCACCTAGAAGGAAAAATACACACCAACATTATACTATTCTAACATCTAAAAAACGCTTCTCCCCTCACCTCCAGATACTCCATTACAAACACATTTGCACACAACTTAAGGCTCTAAGAACTATTCTAACAAGACACACACTTCCAAATAACACCACATTTTCAGTCACGCGTAACGCTGCTCATACTCCTCTCTGTAACACCTTCCTTCCTTCCAGATATATCAAATTTTAAAATCATACAGTACTCCAAACTCCCCCTCCCCCTACCCCCTCCCCCTCCACTTGTTACAGATGTTTTTCACAGAGTAACGACGTCACAGAACATCTATTGCTAGAATGCCGTGACTTAACGGACATAAAAAAAAAATTCAACACACTCTTTCTAACGGATCTCAGGGTCCAATCTGCTGTGGTGGGATTCCAATATCATCGAGGTAGTCCTGTTATATTCCTCGTAGGAGGGAAGCGTGCATAATATATATATAACTATGTATATATAAATATAATATTAATCCTATATACATATACATTATATATTATATAATATAAGTAAACTATAACACTATAACTTGCGAGTGTGTGAACTATTATATATTATATTACCTAATACTACTAATTTTGTAACTTCTACTATATATATATATAAGCATTATTTTCAAAACAAATGCGTATTTTATTATAATGAGATACTTATCCAAACTGAAAAAAGTGAATAAACGCCAAACAGAAAAAAATTAAAAATATAAAAAATTAAAAATAGAAGTAAACTTGCTTTTTAAAATTAAAAGTAATTAAAATGAATAGTTTAAAGTATCCTTCAAATAATAAAACTTAAATCTAGGGAGTTGTTTTAGTAAATCAATTACCTTCCATTTTCGAACATGGACAAGAAGGCTGGAGAGAAAAATTGGCTCGGAAAATTTATTCCTGAGAGGAACGCTTCTGAATCCTTTTTCTTTAATATCATTGACCTGTTTTGATATTTAGCTTTAAATCTAGTTAAAGTAGAGTAGAATTAGCAATTATAATTGTAGATTGAGATAAAAAGAAAAAATAATAATTAAAGGTTGTAAAATAATACAAGATAACTTAATATTGACAGGAGGACAGAGAAATGTGAACCTATCCAATTCTTGAAAATGAAAGAGA
Source organism: Trachelipus rathkii (assembly GCA_015478945.1). Lineage (NCBI taxonomy): Eukaryota > Metazoa > Arthropoda > Malacostraca > Isopoda > Trachelipodidae > Trachelipus > Trachelipus rathkii. Next base: position 12,814 of record JABUQX010099284.1, read on the forward strand.
TATCTTTGAAAGTAATTAAATAATAATTAATTTACGGTTGCAATAAATTTACAATATTTTAAAGCTTTTGCTATGCTCAAAATACAAACATGAATAGCATGTTGGCCGATTGGATAAGTTCTATTCTTTCCATAGAGAATAAATTGAAGCACAGCAAATTCAGGAAGTTCAATAATTAACTCGTGTTTTACGAGTTTGGACTTTAAAGTCAGGCACAACAAGTCACCATCTGTGAAAGTAAAAAAAAAGAATTTAAAATATTATTCAATTCTTGCCTGAATAAAGTTATTTTCTACAAGAGACGACAAAAAAATATTAGTTAAAGAAAAATAAATTTAGTTAACATAATATTTTAACTAATTAGATTTCTATTCAATGATTAATTGAATTCTTTCCCTCCAGATATTCTTTTAACATTTTTTACCTTTAAAAATACAAAGTTTCATATTTTATGAAAATTGGAAGGAGAATCGTCTTTATATACCTGAGATATGAGTGATTATTCTATTTTTCTCCTAAAGGTTTAACTTCCCATTATACTAAACTTATATTAGCCTACCATTACTTGGAGTAACTATATATATATAGTACCTATATATAGATAAATTATTTAATCTCAAGACAATACTTTTATAATAGAATTAAAATTAATTAATAAAAAAATATTATAAAAAAAATAATATTTATATAATAATATATATCTATAATATATATATATATAATATATATATATTATATATATTATATATATATAAGTAAAGTTTATGGGCCCATCTGAGAGATCACACCTATTTCTCGAAAAGCCTGTTTGAGCTATCGTAATGAAACTTTGTATATGAGGTAAAATTGGTATGTTAAACTGATCAAATGGCGAGTTTCTCAATGTCGCTAGGTTTGATATTAGGCGGGTACCTCTCCCGAGACTGAAAGACGAAATATGTTGCTTACAACTGCCTATTGGCAGTGTCTGATTCCCTCAGTTCGAGTTTAAGGACTTAACGGTGAGACTGGCAGAACCTAACAAACACCTGGCAAGACAGACGCTGAGAGCGACTACGATGTATATTATAATAATTATATAATTTCCCCTATTATTATTAATTATTATTATATATATTTTATTATAATTTTATATTATTTTGATTAGTTTATAGATCAATTTTTAATTTATTTTTTATTTACAAAAGTTGCGATTATAGAGAAACAGGATTCTGAAATAATTCATCCCCTGTGTAATGATGTTTAAATCGGAGTGACGGGTACAACGTGGGTAACTTGTCTCCTTTCATTTGAGTTTCTTCCCTCTATTTTTGTTCCTTCTCTTGTAACTAAATTCCTTCTTCTTCTTTTTCAGTCGGGACCCCTCCGTTGGGGGTCCGACACTTTACCGGACTTATACGTCATTTTTGGAATTCAGGTTCATACATATATTTTGATATAAATATGGGATAAACGATATTTAATACCACATTATATTAACTGTTTGATGCAATCGACTCTGTGACTCCAGACTTTCTCAATTTTCCTTCTCGCTCTCCTCCTCATCTTCCGTCTTTTTCCGCCATTTCTTTCTTCTTCTTGTTTGCCCATTTCATGCATTTTTCTTTTTTAGGAGGGGACCTCCGGGGGTCACCTTGATGCCGAGCCGGATGCGATACGTGGAATCCTTCCATCCAGTCCTTCTAACAACCTCAGTTTAGCCTTCTATGATCAATTTAAGTTTTTAGGGGGGGGGCTGGCCCCACCCTTACGGAGGGGGTTAACTCTGTACGTTATGAATGACAATTATCGTTAATTATATATATATATATATGTTATATAATTATATATATATATTATATATTATAATATAATTATTAATATTATATATATATTATATTATAATATATATATTATATATTTTTTTTTTTTATTTATTAAATTTATTATTATAGTTAATTAATTAATAATTTAATTTTAATTGAATTATTTATGTTTTTTTTTATTATTTCGAAAAACCTTCGTTGGGTATTTTTTTTCGTTCGAGCCTTAAGAGATTTCCGGTTCGGGCGGTACGATACGGTGTCTACCCCTTGGGTCCTGTTTCTGTTCCGCTCAATACAGAGCTTGCCTAATACTTGAAAGGGGTTGTTGTAGCTGTGATTGAATCGTCGCACCAGGGAGGTTAGGAAGTAAAGTGGGATGTTAACGTGGCGTAGTGGCGTTTAGAGGTTCTGTGTGGAATTCTCCTTAGTGTATATGTATTGCCTCGTCCATGATGGTGTGTTTGTAGTTGATGTATTTATTAGCTTAGGTGATAGGTCATGGTTGCGTTGATTATCTTGTGGATAATAGGGAAGGTGCTGAAGTGATAAATGTGAAGGGTTGTGAGTTGTAGTCTGATTGAATGAAATTGAACTATAACTATAAACCTGAGGTGGTGTTGATTATAGAGTGGCGTCCAGGGTGATAATTTCATTGTACTTTGAACTTACCTAATAAATGATTGAGAATGCTTGCTGACACAATCTAGATTTATTATATAATATTATATATATAATATATATATATACATATATAGTAATATATATATATTATATATATTATATTATATTTAATATCATATATTTAATATTATATTATATATTATTATCATATATATATATATATATATGATATATATTATATATTGTTTTTATTTTTATTTAATTTTTTTTTAACCACACTTTTCTTTCCCGGTTGAGCGGGGTAGTGGTACGTAACCTTCCACTCGTCACACCCCTCCCATCGCATTCACCCACCTTCCACTTTGATTGCGGCGCCGCTGAGCCTCGGTTCTCGTCATCCCTCCCTCCTCTAGCAGGCTACCTCGCTGTTATTCCCTCCTCACTCTTTTGGGGGTATCTCAGTTGTCTTTCGTCTTCACACGACTAGCTGTTCTGTTGTTCCTAGGATACCAAGTTCTGTTTCCATTCTCCCACTAGATGCATACGAGTATGGTGTGTCATAATTCCTATCTCGTTGTTCTTCCACCTGAACCATTCGCCTCGACCAGTACTGATCTCTCCTTGTCACTCTATTTAATCTCTCGCTTCTGCAGCTACATCAACTGCTCCTCGATCCCTTTCTGCAATAGCTTCCAACTTGTTCCTCAGTGACCTGCATACTCGAGACTGCGACGTTTCAAGCCGGTGTACAGGACTGCAGGGTACAGAGTCTGGGTTAGTATTTGAAACATCCTTGATCTTAAATTTCCTGTGATATCCCATTTCATATTCTCTCAGACTACTAAAGTTCATTCCTTTCCTGATCTATGTTCTATCTCCTCTTCAGCCCTCCATTTACCAAATCATCCTAATTATTAAATTTTACTTCTTCATCTAACAAGATACCGCTGAACCTCTAACCTCCCTCCTCTCTTTCTCTCTCAAAACACTAAACTTACTCTTACAGGATTTATTTTAAGCTTTTGTCACATTCCTCTCAATTCCTCAAATAACCGTCCAGCCTTCCGCGTTCTTCGCCATAGGGAGTATCGTCCGCAAACAGTATCATGTGTTCAGTCCGTTCTATATCCATTCCATAATTCACCCTCCTACATTCCTCTGTCGACAGCTCTCATACGAACAAATTACTAGCCACTGGTGAGCTTAACACCCCTGCTCATCCTTACCACGCCAATATCTCATCTCCCTCCTAATACTCTAAGCCATTCTACCTGATTCTATCACAAAGGCCTAATGCTTTATATTACCCCCACTCCCATTTTTCCTCCACCCTCCACATTCAATGCCCCTTTCCACTCTATATAATGCTTTTCTAATTAGAAACCCCATACACTTTTCATTTCCTCTCTATACTTTTTCTCCACAAGCTTTAGTGAAACGACTGTTGGCTTCAGGCCTGGGAAGTTGTCCTTTTCGGAAATCTCTCGCTGATGCTAGCTTTGGCGGCTCCTGTCGCTGTGTTTTGGTGTACTTTATTTGAGTGGTGTAATTTCCATTGGAGGTGATGTTGAGTATACCTGGTGATCTTATATACTAAGGGTTCGTGTTAATGTTTGTTAGTCCGCCATACACTTTCCTACAGCTTAAAAGAATATGTTTTGGTCTAGGATATTCTACTGTCATCGTGGAGTCTCCTTCGGCGGAGGTATGGTGGCGAGGGGGGGATGATATACGGAACACGTGCTTTTCTGGTTAATTGGGGTATGGGAAGGGTATTTTTTCAATCCTGTGGTAGCTCATCTGCCCTGCAAGCATTATTATATAACTACCATTCTCACCCTATACTCCTTTTGCAATTTCCATCTCACCATCAGAACCTGCGGATTCCCTTATTTTTCCTTTATGTAATGGCCAATAATTCCTCCATTTGGTTTTCTCCTCCTCATCAATTCACCTCCATACCCTCCCTGCAATTTCTCCTCCCACTATTGCTTCAGTTAATATCCACTAAATATCCACTCTTCCTCACCCCTTCTCTCATCATATCCATTTCATCCTTCCCTATCTATTATTTGCTTCATTCTTCTTTTTTATTTACTTCTTTCCGAAATTTTGCTCCCGTTAAAATTTTACGTAATTTTTCTACACATTCGATCTTTTGCTCTGTCTCCTTCGTCCTTCCACGTCTGCTTCACTCTAACCTTCTATTTCCCTCCCACTTTCCTCTCTCTACTTCCAGAATTTCACATGAAGCCTCCCTTTTTTCTTCTTTCAACTCCTTTCACATCCTCATTCTCATCTCACTCCTTTCTGTCTGCTTACACCCACCTTTTTACTCCAAACTTTCTGATCTTCACATACTGCCTTGGCTCTTTTGTATATTCGGATTTGATGCGTCTCTCTCCCTCCACTTCCGTATTTCTCCTCTCCATGTTCTCCACTACTCCATATATCTTAATCTCTCTTATCAGCACTGTCGTCTTATCTGTTTCACTTTATATCACTTCTAGCTTCCTCTTTTCTCCCCTTCCCTTGAACCATACCGTCCTTCTCCCACTTATCTAGCAACACTCAAATTGTGGATCACGGATATCCCCTCCCGCCCTAAATCTTTACATCCTAGTATTGCTTCCTTCCATTTACAAACCTATATTACATACGATGGCCTCTCCGCCCCGTTATATCATCTTACATGTATACTTCATGATTTTTCACTTTTTTTAACCACGTATTCCCACTATCATTCTTTTTCAACACACACTAACAGACATTCTCCATTAACATTCCCTCTCCCTACCTCAAATGCGTAATTAGTTCTTACCCACTCCTTCCGCTCCTGCTGTCAAATCTCCATCAGACAATTTTCAATTACCGACTTTCCCCAAACTGCTTAAATCTTCAAAATCTTTTCTCTTCTCCCTCTCCTCGCTCCTTCCTGTGGCATAGTATAAAAACCGCTGCCATGATTATATAGATATAATATATTATTATATAATTATATATATATATAATATTTATATATATATATTATAATATATATATATATATTATATATGACATTAAAAAAAACACAGTAGAATAACAAACAAACTTCCGCATAGAGCATAATAGAGCATAAAATATGAGTCCTACTCTTTGATATGATTCATAAAAATAAGTATTATACCTTTTATAGCTGTAGTATATAATATATAAATATATATAATATATAAGTATACTAATATCTTATATATACTGTATATAGTATTATATATATATATTATATTTATTTATAATATATATATATAAGTATATTATATATCTCGTAAACATACTTTAAATCGGCACGGACGGGACGTTTGGATAAAAATGCAGGTAGACTGTATAAGCAGTAAAAAATTTAGGGCTGGGCAGCTGCCCTGAAGAGCCCTGTATGTTATTATATAGTATAGTATATTATAATACTATATATATATTATATATTTATATATGAATATGATAATTATATATATTATATATTATATAATATGTATAGTATTTATGGTTGGTGTGTGTGTATGTGTGTGTGTGTGTGAAGCATGGATTTGACTTGCGGAGCGTAGGCAAGGTTGAGTGATGTTTGTCGCCGAACACAATTCAAACATGTTGAACGATTTTTATCCTTTTCAAAAGGAATGTTCATATAATATTAAAAAAGTTTATTTCGGTTATAAAATAAAATAAAGTTTCAAGTTTTAATTAAAAAAAATTATAGTCAGGTTGTCTGCATTACAAAAGATTATTTTGAGAGATGTGAAAGTATATTTATAGGGGTGGCGAGTACATTGAGTACTGAGTGGTAATATTAATTAACTAGATACGAAGCTTGGATTTTCAGCGATCCGATTACATTGTTTCCATTTGTTTCATTTTTAATCATATTCTAATGAATATCTCTCCTAGCATGTCCCATTAAGCCTGGTGTTCGTTTTTGTGCTTTCCTTAGCCCTATTTACCTATCAAGAGTGCTAAATGAGACGCTTTCAATGGTATTGATACACGGTATACATTCAATTACGACAGGTTTTTAATTTGAGGAAAAAAAGGGGTTGGCTTCTTTAATGATTCAGTAAGTTCCAGTTTTAACTTTTAACTTTTGCATTTTTTATCCCACCATCCCGTCTTCAGACTGATTAGAAATCTTGAAGACTGGCTTTTTAGTAATTTTAACCAATGTGTTGCATTAGATAGGCACAGGTGATAACGTGTTTTATGGAACTTTGCTTCGAAGATTGCTAGTGGTTGAATAAATTTAATCGACTTAAATAGTCTCTCTAGCATTCATCTCTTCTTAACCATTAAGCTTCAGGGTTTGGAGAATAATTCGGAGTTTCTTAGTTTGCATTAGTCTCGGCAGGCAGTTCGGTATTTTTCTAATTCTACAACAAATCACAGGTATACTCCGAATATAGTAGAGAAATAGGAAAAGTTCAGAATTGCTAATGTGATGTCAGAAATGAGGTAAGAGTCAAATAATTCAGAGCCTAACGAGTAATGGATTTGGCTGGAGGTATCGTATGACGTTTTTTTTTTATACAAGTTTTGTCACCTCATCTGCGTCATTAATAAAGCATGAATAGAATAGAAGTGCTTAAATACTTGTTTAAACGATGACGAAGATTCTAGAGTCACTTAATGGTATCCATGACGTGTTTAAAGCTTTATTTGCACCCTCAAATACTCCCCGGCCTCCTGTAGAAGGTATTCCAGCCCTTGCGTACATTTCACTCTCGCAAAGAGATTCAGGCTTTCCTGATGATGTTAAAAGGTAATCATATTTAAAAGGTAATCTATTCAATATTGTGTAATGTATTTAAGTTACATAATAAACCCTTATGTTTTTCTTTTTTATCTTATTTTGACTCTATTATTTGTTAATAAATTATTATAATTATTATTAGAGTTGATTAATATGTTTAAATAGGATCTTATCTTATATTACTATTATTTTAATTCTACTTTCTTCCTTTGTTCAAATTATTAATTATTACCCTTCATTATTAATATAAATATAATCTTATATGTTGCATACATAATATCGATTACTGGGGGCCTATCATTTTTTTGTCCAGAGCGTGTTCATAAAAAAAATTTAACTATGGTAAAAACAATAAAAAACACTTCTAGGAGGAAAGTAATGTTGCTCTCCAGAATCATTACAAAAATATCTTAGAGAGCATTACTGGCATTGGATTTCAGCTTCAATAGAGTGTATACCCTACAAAGGAGTGAATCCGTCTGAAGATTAGATGCTCGTCAAATTGATTGTTTATTTTCTGCATTTTTAAATGACTATCGTGAATCTTTAATGATGGAAATCGGAATGCAAGCTAAATGGATGAGTTCTTTTGTTAGGCAGTATGAATTAAAAAGAGTGAGGCTGTGATCGCTACCTCACTGTTTAATATCTACGAGAATTGACAATGGTTGCAAAGAGGTTAATATGAGAAAATTTATAGTATACCAACCAGGTAAACTGGTAAAATTTAATACTAAAAGAAGCAAATTTAAATATTACATAAATATTATGTTAAATGAATTAATGTGTTTTTTTTTTTTTTATAAAAACTCATTAAAGTTATCATCATATTTATAATTGCTCCTGATTGAAGCTTGTGATTTTAGTCCTCATAGAGCATAATAAAAAATTGATAACATCTGAAGGTTTACGCATAACTCACAATGAACATTGTGGTTCCAAAATCAGCATAATTTTTTTTTTTTTTTTTGAAATTACCAACTCAGATTTGTAGAAGAATACGACCTTAAGGAAAATTCCACAATTAAATGACAAAGATTCAAAAGTCAAGTTAAGTTGTCAAATTTTGACCTCTCAGTTCCGTAGAGGTGCAATTTAACATCAGATGAGATTGAAGTTTGTGAAAGTTATTAACATTTTTCCCGTCCCAAAGTAACTCGATGATGAATTTGAAAGAGGACAATGTATACAAAATGCAACTTTATTGTATAAATGAATACTGAATGCTTTGATAATTGACATTAATTGAATTACTTCGAAACGTGTAAAAAAGTAAAGCCAGATATTCCTACCACAACTTCGTAAAATTTGAGACTTTAAAACTTTGGCAAGAAAGATATCCGTATGCCGGTTAAAGTATATCAATTTTGTTTCTTAAATATTAAAACAGAAGTTCTGCCGTATGCATAAATATATTGAAGATATACTTAATATATAGATTACTAATATATATATATATATATAATATATATAATATTATATAATAATATTATATTTAATTATAAAAATACTGAACTTTGCTCATATTAAAATATTATTTATTCGGCTAAGGATAGGTTATTTCACTGGTCCTTTGGTCAGACAATTCCCAAATAATCATTTTTGTTCTGTAACGTCCTCGGTAACTTAATAATATTTTATATAACATATTGGTTTTATAAATATTTCGGAACTATAAATATTATTTATTATGTATGTATTTATATATATTTATAAAAGAGTATTCATAAAAATTAATAATATTATAACTTAACAATACATATCGGCTTTTTTATTTGGGCAGGATTAGTCTTTTTTAGTGTTAAAAGATTATTTGATAAGCGGCTATTCTTTCTTTTTCGTTTCCAATTTTGCAATTCTTTTATTTCATTTTTGTATCATTGTCTTTATTTGAGACTTTGCAAAAAATGATGCAAATGTTAGGAACGATTGTTTGAATTTGCAAAATTATGTTTTATAGATGATTCTGTGAGACGAGTCTAGCACGAGTGAGGGTCCGTCTGATATAATAATATTTTATATATATATATATAATATATATAATATATATATTTATTATATTATTATATATATTATTATATATATAAAAATATTATTTATATATTTATTTATAATTTTATATATATAATATATTATATATATATTATATATATATATAATATAATATATATATTATAAATTTATTCTATATATTATACTACCAAGCCCAATTAAAAGAGAAAATCGGTTCATATATATATATATTATATATATAATATATATTATATTATATATATATATATAATATATATATATATAATACTATATATATACTAATTATTGAATTTCATAATTTTTTCATTAAATTTGGTACATTTGTAATTCGGAGAATGTAATAAAGAAAAAATGAAGAAATTTTCTTCAAATGTAAAGGGGGGGCTTGGCACTTAACACGCATTTTTAGGAGTACAAGTACCCGAGTTTACTAACGAGCTTTTAACTATTTTCTAGTAGAGGGATCAATATTGTAGATTTCAAGGTGTAACCCCAATTATTAAGGGTAGATCTTACGCCCTTAGTTTTTACCGATAACTTTTGGTTTTCATATACTGATAGCTGTACTAAGCAATTTATACTAATAATTTTATTTTTAATATATAATTGATTTTATAAATTTTTATATTACTAGAAATAATAGAAATGATGACATGCAAATTACGACTCTCAACCAAATTTTCAGGACCAACCAATCGCGGATACAATTCATTGACGCATTATAAATACTGGCTCAAAAGTGGCAGATGTGTACTTTGGTAAATAAATTCGACAATAACTATAACCTGCCTCTTTTTTAGGGATTGAATTGATAAGAAATGATTGGTTCAATACAAAATTAGTCAGTCATGCTTATACAAAGATATAAAGGAATTTTGTTATCCAACTGCAATGGCAGTGCAACTCCTATTTTAAGGATAATGTTACAACTGACATTGAAACTAGGGAGAGTTTCATTACAGATGAGCATAGGAGCTCTTTCTACATTAGGCACAGGCACAGACCAGATATTGCAATTTACTGTTCTGTTCTGCCAGAAGTGTAGAAATCCATATAGAAGATGTTAACAAAGTCAAAGAGTGTTCCAGATACTGAGGTAAACAAGAGAAAGGTATTTTTATAATGTGATTCTGACAAGATCATTGGAAGGGTCAGTGATGCAGAGTATGCTTGGGGATTTCAGAACCAGGGCATTCAATAACTGGAATTGTTTTTGTTTTATATATATGCTGAGGAGCATTTTCATGGAGTAGTCAAAACAGAGTTAGTGCTATTTCAACAACGAAGCTTGAATTATGGCGCAGTGAAGCACAGGAATTGTGTGGCTTTCATTCAATATTGAGACATTACAGGAAGTTAAGAAATACTTTTGGTTGAAATGAAGCAGTCTATCAACTCGTAGATGCGAATTTCACAATTTAGGAAAGCATATCAGTCGCCTTTCTCCATTAGATTAAAGTTTTCAAAAGTGATGAACATAGAGTACTTCCAGATTAGCGGTTAGAATCAACTCTTGCAGATTGGCCTCACAAGCTCTAAATCAGCCAAGATTGATGAGCTTGACGAAATTGGAAGGAATTACCAACGTTGCAAAATAAATAGGGAGAGTGTTGAAGATATTGTTTATTATATGGAAAATATGTATATATTTTATGTATTTTAATATATTTTGGCTACTATCCGGTAGACGAGAATTTGGCAAATGGCATATTTTAATGGAATATTGGTTTTTATTATATGGCTTGTTGTGTGTGTTTTGCTAATACTTACCGATATATGTACTTTATAGGGTTAATGATTTAATAGTAAATATCATTATTCTAGTGTTTTCATTATTCTATTGGAGGTTGTTACAGTAGACCGATCTACTTGAAAATGAACTTGGTTTATTCCTTTGTGATATGATGGGTGGCAGCTCCGAAAGTATATGCATGTAATAAAAGTTTATAAAGCTAAGGAAAATAAATTTTTTGACAGTTGTATATAGCTAGTGAACTTAAAGAACATTATTTTCTATATTTTTAATATATTTAATACTAGTATAAATCTTAGATGTGGCAGCATAAGTAAAGACATAAGACATAGATATAGAGACAGTAAAGCAAATGGCCTACGAGACTGTCCTCAAACCAACCAACTCTTCAATGGCAATCACAAGCCTAGGGTTGTTATTTGTTTGTAACTACAAATCAGCCATTTGGCTTAGTCAACTATGATATATAAATATGATCAACATACGCATGCCATTATACTAGTTATGGTCACACATTTCATCGTTCTAACTATAAACTATTCCAACTAGCGATCGTGTGTTGTTAACTTGTAATATATTATTAAAAATTCATCCATAAAGAAATCTAACCCTTTCTTAAATGTTGCAATGAGTCACTCAACTTCCTTGCAGACTTAATTCCAAAATTTAACACTATTACTGAATGCTGCTTTCTTCTTATTTCATTATTAATGGCCCTGGTCCATGTCGATGTTTACTTATGAAAAATTTCTTAATCTCTGGGGGGGTATTATCATCGGGAAGATTGTATATTTGTAGTCTGTATCATGGTCCCTGTGAGAACGCCTTTCTACGAAAACTTCCTACTCTTCAGCTCTCATCAGTACTCTTACCTCTCAACCGAATCATCCTTGTGCTCTACGTTGCTTTCTTGCATATCTAAGTCTTTTTTCATAAGGGCCAAATTGTGCACAATACTTATTAATCGCCTCACATAGTATTATACAGTTTAGTTATTATTCCTTGCTCTTATAAACAATATGCGATTTTATGTAAGCCAGCTCTATTACTTTATTTCTAGTTCCAAACCTGGATTAGCTACTTTCATTCTGCTTTATAATCACACCTAAATTTTTTCCTTGGTCCACAGACTCAATCCCCATTCATATCGTATAAAACTTTTATTTGAGTACTAGGGTGAAGACTTCCTTTTTACTATAAATTCAATTTGCATTATCTACACACAAGGATTTATCAGAAGTATTTTGAATCTTTATGCTTACTATTACTAACTGGAGGTCTGGCATTTAGTATCATTGCAAACTTAGACCTTTGCTTTAAGTCCCTGGGTTAATCATTTATATTATATGAGGGCAATAGTGCCCAGCTGACCTGTGGACACCACTTCATATTTCAGATGATTATCCTTCCCCCCATTTAGTTGTCACACTGTTTCTTTCGCACGCAGATCTTTACATCCAACGCATGTACATCACTATTACACATTGCAATACTTATTTCATCAGATTTTGGTGGGGTACTCTTATAAAAGTTACTAAAGGTCTAATAATCCATATCAACTGGATCTCCTCGTCAGTAATGCAAAAGGTATTATGAAATTTAAAAGGTTATGGTCTCATGCTACCTTTCTGAAACCGTGTGGGTCGTATCATAAATTTGTTTTCTAAATATTTCTCTAGTATGACGCTTTCAGTAACTTGTTTCAGAACTTCAACCAGAGATGGTTAAGGCTACTGGCCTATAATTTCCCAATCTTCCTTACTAACCTTTCTTAAAATAGGCATAACACATATGCTGTTTTCAGTCATTGGTACTCAAAATGTTATAGGCTCGCTTAAAATCAATTCAGATGCCTTTGGCATGCTGATATACCTCTTTCAGCATTTAAATAGTCCATGCAGGCCTGCGGTTTACTGGATCAATATGGTCTAATAAACGTATATCTTTTACCTCAAATTCAAATTCTTAAGTCTATTTACTACATGCATACAAGAATATTAGTCTCCAAATATTATCATTAATCTTTCCTCTAAACTGACGAAAATAAGCATTGGAAGATGTTGACCAATCCTATTGAAACTCCTAAATTTTCATCAATTTTAATGTGAACTTTAATTGTACCTATTCTTACTTTAATTATAAAGCTAAACTGCTCTTCAGGGTTTTATTACTATTCCTTGCCCTTAAATGTTCTGCCTTCTCTTTTGACAAGCTTTTGATGGTTAAGTTCGTTTCTATTTTTTCCTATAATATTCTAATCATCTTCCTATTATACGTTGATATTTTAAACATCTATCGCTTTTCATTAAATTTTCTCTCTATCTATCTATTGCACAAACGGTTTCTGCCTCGCTAGTTAACTATGGGTTTATACTTTAACATACGATGAATATTCTTGAAAATTTGCTTAACTGTTCCACATGATAAACAGTTTTGGTCTTTAACTTTTATCTCAGTCCTTATACTAAGATTCTCGTAATTTGTAAAATCCATTTTCGGGCAATTAAGATCCTTTCGCTATATTAACTTGCATTTGGCCAGATATCACATTCATATAAAATATAATTATATTATGGTCAATAAGTCTAAATTCTCTCAACTCTAACCCCATCCACATTTCATCGTTAGTTAATATGAAGTCTAATAGTGCATCGTGTCTTGTGGTCTCATCCATCTGGCACAAAAAGTTATCTAGTTACGTTTATGAATATGGAATACTATGGTCTATTAGAGCAGGGATCCCATTTAATGCAGGAAATTAAACATCACCATTATGACTAATACCATTTTCTTTACTGTGGCATGCTGTCTCCATTTCTTTTACAATTTCTGAGTCTAATTCTGGACTCTGGCCAGGAGTCTAATGGGCCTTATTCTATTATGATATTTAATTACATAAGGATATCTACCTCGGATTCAATACTATGATTGTTGTTAAAGTCATTAATACAGATGGAATATTGCTTTTAATATAAGCGCCACACCCCACCTTCTTTCCTCTATAGGCTGGTATAAATAAAGTGATATCCGTTCTATTTCATATTCCTGGACGGGAGTCTCCATATAAATTCTTCATTACTCCATGCTCAGTTATGGCAAATAGATGTAAAGATTTCATTTACTGGGTATAAATCAGCTCATCTTTTTTATTTTTAAAGGATAAGAAGCATTTGGTGTAAAAGCTTTTATATTCGGAAAATGCCCCAGTTTATTTTTAATTATGCTATCATCCTTAATTGGCCTTGTAACATAGTTTATTTATAGTCACAAACACAGTTTATTTATAGCCCCTATTTTATTTGGTAATCCCAGATTTTTTTTTTAAAAAAAAAAGCCCCTTCCCCCCCCCCCAAATTTATAGTTTTTTTTTGGTAAAAAGTCTGCACCTGGTGTTGGAAAGCCAACGTTAGGCTCAAGTGGAAGCTCCATCTGCTGCAAAAGATTTTATCCGAATTCCTCTTCCAAAATCATAACTATATTTTCTGAAAACCTAAGTTTCCTATATTATTCATTTACCCTGCTACTCCCCATCTAGACCTGAGCTACTAGTAAAGTCACAGGAAATCATGCCTTCTCCGCTAGCTTTCATTCTCCTGATCAAATCTCCATATTGCTTTATTCTTTGACACTTATAATGTCTATAATCATCAATTGTACCAATGCACATCAATCTGAATTAACATTTGTAGATCAATCTTCTATCTATCCTATCGTATCATCACTCTGGCACTGGATAACTACTTCATCGTTTCTTTTATTCTTACTTTGAAAAGTCCTATGCTAAGGTATGTCAATAGAGTCTCATTGCATTTATCAGTTTCCCTTTAAAAACTCAACCATCATTGGCATGCATCTGATCCTCCCATCTGGAGACGTCCGAACCCTTTATGGCGGTCAGCCTGATTGACTTTCGAGATCTCATCTTTAACTTTTTCTAATCCCTACACTTTATATTCATTGACAGACCTATTTTCCACTACTTTATGCCTTTTCACCCGTCATCTTGCTAGGTGATTACTGGTTCCTATCTACCCTATACATCCGCTCCCTGCTCGAATCCACATCTACTAAACTTTTCTTGACAGCTTCGCTCTTTCTCATCAATACGTTCTTTCAATCTTCATTTTCACTCAGTATTGCATTCTCTTAGCAACAATTCTCGGTTGCATTTACATCCACAGCAGGGAGTTTAATTCCCATTATTCACTTCACTCTCACAGTCCCAGTTATCCAACAGAGCATACATACTTTATTATTATTATTATCATGACTTTAACCTGTACCTACATTTCACTACGAGTTTTAAATTCGTTAAAGCCTAAAAGAAAAATAATATTTAAACCAGTTTAAATTTTTAAGAATAGTTTAAGTATTCTAAAGGAAAAAAGGGGCAAAAAAGATATCTTTAAGAAAGTTAAAAAATTTGCCAGCGTTTATCTAGCGTTGCCAGCAGGGATATTATATAGTATAATATATATATATATATTATATAGTATATATATATAATATTATATTATATATATATCATTATTTTTTTTTTTTTTTTTTATGGTTAGGCAACGTAAGTCCAACTTGTAAAATATTTAATACCAGCTCAGTTTACTACATATACTAAGGCTAGAAAGAATTAATATCTTAAAAAGCAGAGCTTGAATATAGTATGCTAGGCCCGAGGACCGTCTATAATAAAAATTTGATAAATGAGCCTGAAAAAGTTATTTATTATGGAACTAATTTTAAGTTAAAATTACTGCAAAATTAGATATAGTAGAATTGTTAAAGACTATAGTTAAATGAGAAAAACTATTTAACAATTCAAATAAACCTGCAAAACACAGTATACAGTAAATCTACTCTAGCCTATTGTTAACCTATGAACACTGACTGAGTCCTACTCAACTAATTAGAATTAATAACAGAATATATACAATAAATAAGTAACAAATTATCTAAATACGTTAGAACTACACACTAATTTGTTAACATAATTCATTGCATACAGCACAGATTATTAGTAGTAAAATGGGACAAAAGTAAACACCCTCATTGTGAAATATATACAAAGACAGTAGTGATTGGACTGAATCTGCCTTACTCAGAGCAAGAGTTCAACTACTTTATTTCACGTTTGGAGCAAATTGATTTTTTTCTTTTTTATAAGTCTTTGTTTAATATCCGCAAACCCAGATTCTACCGGGGACGAACGTCCCCTCGTCTCAGCGGTAAGGCCCACGAAGAACCAAAATGAAATATTAAATGTTTTTTTTTCCGTGGGATATTCTTTTATTAAAAAAGAAAAAATTAACATTTGACTTTGTGATGCTTACTCGGGTTCACTCGAGCTTCT
Organism: Trachelipus rathkii; assembly: GCA_015478945.1. Lineage (NCBI taxonomy): Eukaryota > Metazoa > Arthropoda > Malacostraca > Isopoda > Trachelipodidae > Trachelipus > Trachelipus rathkii. Next base: position 29,151 of record JABUQX010099284.1, read on the forward strand.
TTGTGTTATCAGAAAACAGTAATATCATACAAGTTTTTCAACATTTGTTAACTTTTAATTTTTCAAAGTGTTATTTTTTTTTTTTTTTTTAATTCATGGATAGAAAATGTCTTACACATTAATAAATGTTATTTTTTTTCCAGTAGCTGTTATAGTTTTTTTAGTTTCATGCATGATGCTTTTCAGTTTGTATACGAATGGGGTTATGAAAGAATTAGAGATAGGGGGTGGCAGGAAATGGTGTTAGGAAGATGGAGAATGGAGGTGAGTGGAGGGTGCCTACTTTTTTGCGGATGATTTAGTTTTGTGTGGTGACATCTGAAAGAGAGTTTGAGAGGATTGGGTAAATATAGATAAGTAACGTAGATAAGAGTAAGGTTATGGTTGTTGAGTGGGACGTCATAGTGTGAAGTATGTTTCGATGGTGAGCAGCAGAATGAGTTTAAATATTTAAGATAATGTTGGATAAGGGAACGGATGAATGCAGAGTGTAGTAGGAAAGTTGTGGATGGCAGGAAGGTGGTTGGTGCAAATTAAATCTTTCGCAAATACAAATTTAGACCTAAGTCTTGAGTGGCGTAGGGTCTTACATGTGGTATGTGTGTTACTGTGTTTAATGTTTTTAGTAGTGAACTAATGGTTGAATAGAGGTAGCGTCGGCAAGCGGTGCTCGACCACCTTAGGCATAACTTGGTCTCCCGAATCTCCTAATGCTTTTTGGGAATTTTTTTTTTGAATCAGGCTTAATATAACTCATAAACACAAAAAATAATAATGTAATCTAATATAAAAGTTTTATAAAGTTTTAATAAAGCTCCTTCAGCTAACGTGGGAGGGGTGAAGCGAACCACATTGAGGGGGTGATCCGGACTCTGTTTAAATTTCGTCTTTTAACATAATTGCATTTTATATTTAATTTTTTGTTTAACTTAATTATAATGATTATTTATCATTTTAAATTCGTAGTAGTAAAATTATCTTTATATTAAATAAACATAGAATAAATAGGTGGTCCGATTCACCCTCTCCGCTCAAAATTTTGACACTTTTTTTTATTCGTTTTTTATATTAATTTCATTTTTTAAAAAAATTTTACTAATTAAGTATTTTTATTTTATTTAAATTATTAACGTAATAAAATGTCATAATACGTATAATTAGAAAACAATGGTGGTCGAGTCACCCTTATCATTTTTACCGGGCGGTAAATCGGACCAAGTTTAGGCCCTGTGTTTTGCACTAATACTAGTTTGGATAAAATTACTTGCAGTTTTCAGAAGCTAATACTGGTATATCCACGTGAAAAAATATTAATCATCACAATGTTTTATTTTATAACAGTTAAAAAACTCAGCTTTTCAAAAGTGAAATTCTATGAACGACATTTTTATCCAAAATTTCTACATTTGTTAAAAATTAAAAACTTAGAAGATTAAAGATGATTAAATAAAGTTGTTTGTACTACGGGCTATCTAAATGAGCGAAATTTTTATTTTTTTTATTTTTTATTTTATTTGAGTGGACGAATCCCTGCCTAAGAGCGGGGGTTACTGTGACAGTGAAAGATTAAAGTTAATGTGTTAGAGATATGCTTAGGGGTGTTTAGGTGTGAAAAGAATTGATGAAATGAAGGAATGAACGTATTAAGGGAGGTTTTTTGGTGTGAAGAAAGGGTAAATGAGAGACTTGAAGTATTTGAGATGATTTGGTCCTGTAGAAAGGATGAATGACAGTTGTTGGTTAGCCGGATGTATAGTGGTGTGTGTGTTTGGAATCGAGGCTGGGAGATAGAAGAAAATTGGATTGAGTCATGTAAACGATGTCCTGAAGGAATGTAGTTAGGGGAGAATAAGGTGCATAATAGAGTTGAAAGGCTTGGTTTTGTGAGAGGGTATGGTTGTGGCGCCTGGGCAAGGATGAACACTACACTTGACTGATATGTCCATAAGTGAGTGGTCATCCAGTCCTCGTGAATGCTCCCTAGGTGGGATTTTTCGTGACTGCGCTGAGTTATCACTAATAGGTATAGAGGGGGCGGTGGCTGTGCTTTCCTTTTTTGACTTGTGATTTCTTTTCGATGCTTTTCAGCACCTACCCAGTCTTCGGTGAAGAGAAGGTGATATAATAATATAATAATTATATAATATGATCGGGCGGGTGCGGAGCCCTTAGCTTAACTTCGTTCCGATTCCATAATGATTTTTGGATTTTTTTTTTTCTGGAATTCAAGGCCAATAGTAGGTATAGCACACAAAAAATAATAAATGTAATTTATATAATATAGTTTTGTTAAAGTTTTAATTAGCTGTTCTTCAGTGAGTGGAGGGGTGAATACAGACACATTGAGGGGTGCATTGGACCTCGTTTTGAATTCGCTTTTACGTAAAGATTAATTTTATATTTAATTTTTACTTATATATATTATTATATTTAAATTCGTAATAAGTAAAAAATGTCAATAATGAAGCTAAATACAGAATGAAAAAAATAAGGTGGTCCGATTACCCCCTGCCCTAAAATTTTGACACTTTTTTTGATTCGTTTTTTTATATACTTTTCATTTATTTTATTTTTTATTAAGTATATTTTATATTAATTACTTATATATAATGTAATAATAACTAAATAACGGTGCGAAGCGATGGAGTGAGTGTTTTGATTAAAGCCGGGGGGTGATTGGAAGAAAGTTGGGTCGTGTTTTGATATATGTTATGGAATTAATCAGTAAAGTGAAGAGTAATTTGTAGCTAAATAACATCCTAAAAATTTGATCTTCTTCCGATTATTGAGAATTCATTCAATATTTCTTTTGATGGATGATGAAACTTGACAACATTTTTAAGAAAAAAAGAATAGATACATAAAAGGCATTTTTTAGTCTTATTTGATGTATATTTTTTATAATATAACGCTTAACTTTTCATATTTATAAAATGTGTAATAAAAATGAGGAAAAGTTTTTTTTTTTTTTATTTTTTTTATTTTTATTAAGTGAAGAGAGTATGTAGGGACGGGCTGGTCACCTGCTGCTTATATATATATTATCTATATATCTTTTATATTATCTATATTCTTTAATTATTAGGTATAATTGGATCTATATATATATAGTATAATATAACTAATATATATATATTATATTACCGATCGTAGATATTATAAGGTATTATTTATATATATAACTATATCTATATAACTATATATATTACTTAATATATATATTTATATATATTATACTATATATCATATATAATATAATATAGTATTCTGTCCTGGCCCCCTTCTGGAGGGTCAAACTTGCTTCCAGAAGCCGCTATGCCGACCGTGGTGGTTCCACAGGTCGAGGAGGAGGAGGACTATAGAAGATTATAGAAGGCCACAGGTTGGAAGAGCTGGGCACCTCCGAAGGAGGTGCTCTAGATTTGTATGCTTGAGATGGGACATCTGGTGGCCAGTGAGGGGAGGTTGACATTGTCTATCTTTAAATCTATATTTTACATATTGCATGAGTTTTTGGGTGGTGACCTGCTTCGGGCGAGGTCCATTTGGCCTCTTTCGAAGCGGTTTCTCTCTAGGTGGCGAGGGAGTTTGGGGAGGGGTTGTTTTCTTCCTCTAGGGAGTTTTAGGGGAGGCGTGTTTAATAAATTGTTATTGGCACGGTTTTGAAGGTAGTGGTTTGTTGGGGTATGGATATGTGTCATGCCATAGACCTAGTGGGGGGGGGGAACTTCATTTGTAGTGTTGTATAGAAATTGATGGTTGAAGAAGGGCGGATTTAGTCTTGTTCGAGGGGATTGGAGAGATTTGGTGAAAACATGAGTTGGGTTACAGGTTTTCTGATAGAATTGAGTCAACATCTCCGATGTATGGAAATGGCTAAGGATGAGAGGTTTCATCCCGTGTGATGTTGGATTGGGGTGGTTTTTAGTGCAACTGTGATATTTCTAAGGGCTGGGGTGGGGTGGAGATGATTAATTTTATTGTGGTTGAGTTTTGGAGAGTGTGGGACATGCTGGAGAAAGTGTCGTTTAGTTTATTCTAAGAAGCTGTTTTATAGGATAGTGTGAGTGGTTGTGGTTTCCTGTCGCTGAAGTTGTGTTGGGAATAGGGTTCGGGGGTGTTTAGTTCTCTTGAGTTGTGGAGTGATTGGTCAATGTGGGAGAAATGTCTTTGTGGTGTGTAGGTACTGTCCTAGTATTTTGGGGTTTTGTTTAAAGGAAGGGGGTTTTTGTTCAGTGTAAGGATGGAGGGAGGAGTGATGACGGTCAGTGGTTAAATGGGTGATAGAGATTAAGGGGAATGCAGGTCATCTTGTTGAGATAACCATTTCTATAAGTGTGATATTTTTTGGTATGTGTGTGCTTTCTGTTATGTTGCGTGTATTGGAGCACAAAGGTGATTGTGAAAATAAGGCTGGAAACACATTTGGGATGTCGTCTGGCAGTAAGTGCATAAGTTTGGTGCGAAGTGGGGATTTGGGGTGGGCAGCGCTGCCAGTGAAAAGGTTATAAAAATGGGAGAGCATGGTGCCCTGTGGACACCGTTGTTTGTATTTGATAGAATGGGAGAGTTGTTTTTTGGTATAAGATTTTTGCAATAACGGTTGGTAGCTGGATTGGAAGCCATTTTTTGTCTTTAATTTTTAGAGGAATGATGGCATTTTTTGAATAGGATGTGTGTGTGGGAAGGTTCAATGCTTTTGCATTTATGTCTTGCTGTGAGTATGATCTGTGGGAAGGCCGTTGGGTTGAAGCATTAATGATCAAGTGTTTGTGTGAGGGAGGGTGAGGGCGTGTTGATTGTAGAATGGTTTGCTTTTAAATCGTGTTGGAAGTCTGGGAGAGAATATGATTGGGCATTTTATTTATATTAATTTCTCCTCTATCTCGCTTGAAACAAAGCAGAGAACTTGGGCGATAGGAGGAGGGGTCGAGTTGGGGTCTTTTTTTTGTTTGAGTTTGCGATTATGTATGCTTGTTTCCAGATTGGTTGTTTGTTAAGTTTGCATTATTTTATTGAAGATGTCTGTGATTAAGAGGATGATTGCGTTTTCTCCAAGATGTTTTATTGCAAGGTCTGGATTCGGATCTGGGGCAGTAGCAGGGGAATTTTTTTAGGGTTTTAATGAGTTTCCGTTATCATGATGTTCTGTGATGGACCTGGCTTTGTTAAAGTTCAATTATTTCTTAGTCATCTTTTTTTTGTTTTTCTATATCGTGGGTGTGTTGATTTACGGAGATGTTTAGGATCGTAAGCTGTTTTTGCAGACTGTCGGGATGTTGTTTGGGAAGGGAGGGAGTTTTGGGTATAAAGGGTGGGATCATGGATTGGTGGGGGTGTTTCGTGATTGTTTATTTTTGT